>JADRCH010000526.1:104771-269942 GCA_019843965.1 Rhynchomys soricoides | reverse complement strand
CTAAATTTACACACACACACACACACACACAGAAAAAGAGAGAGTGGGAGTAAATTGTGTGTGTGTGTGTTATGTGTATTCATGCAAACATGTACATGCTACCTCACATGTGGATAGACTAGACATCTTTTGGGACTTGATTCTCTCCTTCCACTGTAGGTGTTTTAGGAATCAAACTCAGATAATAAGAATTGGCATTAGTCACCCTTACCCACTGAACTATCTTGCTGACCACTCACATTCACACTCACTTTTTTAAAAATAGAAGGTGGCCATTATTAACCCCAGGATACCACCCTAACCAATTTCTTTCTTGCTCTTTCCTGACAACCATCCCATCTCTTCTGGTGGACTTGGTATGAAATACCACTTCTCTTATACACAGTTTCTCCAATAAGACCTATCCTTCCTCTATTGTCCCCCAGTCCTTCATGGGGGAACTCAGCCAGCAATAATCATGAGTCTCTAATGGTTCCTATGAGGCCATCTATCCGAGGCTGATCCCGTTGTATTGTCTTAGATCATGCAACCTTTGTCTCAAGGAGAAACGAATCATTATATTGCCTGGTGTTTCTGATTCCATGGCACAAAGACTGATCCCACAAGCCCCCATGTCCCATATACTCACAAGGCAGCCTGTGAGAGGCTCTTTTATCCCACATCTGACATTTCAATTCAAGCAGTTTAGATACCAAGTATTCCTGATGATTATACTTCCCTGTACTTAGCTGTTATAAGGTCCATATCTTCATATTGAACTATTGATTTTTCCAATATTGAGCTGGGGAGAATGTCCACATGTCTTTTTCTTGTTGCAGTTCTTCTCTTTCACGGCATGATAAATTCTTTCCTGGTAGACAGTCCAGTCTCAGTTGTATGCCTTATTGCTCACAGCTAAAGAGTAGCTCCTACATCCTTATGGTTCTGTCTCATACATGTTACTTTTAGAGACTTCAGTACACTCTCTAGTCTCTTAGATATTTGGGAAAATCACTGTATTTGCTTGTCATTGAGAACATAATAAAGGAGATGGTGCTTATCCTACATGTCCTGGTTTATATAGGAAAAGTGTGCTCATAAGTGAGGTTTTTTTTTTGTCTTTAAATGCTGGTATATGAGACATAAAAAAATAAGATGGAGCTAAGACAAGGAGCAACTCTGAAGCTAATTTCTGATAACAGGCATATCAGGCTAGCAAGAAGAGAGATATGGCTACCTTTTCCATATACTCCTCCGTGGTTTTCCTCAAATGTTACTTGACATACCACACCATCTCTCAAGTCTCTGATTTTGCTCTGGAGAGAAGGAAGACCCAGAGGGACATTTGACATGACTTCCACAAGTTTCTCAAATCTCCCGTAAATGTAACCATACTCTGACATCAATCCCCAGGAAATGCTTCCTCACACTGTGTCACACTTCTAATCAGCTGATAATGCTCCAGGTCGTGTGATAAAACCCAACCTGCACTGGGGACAAGGTGCCAGGGATCCTCTCCAGGTGGGGATCTGACGCAATCTTTTGAACATCACACAAAGATGTTCACAGAGTGTCATAGCTGACTGTAGTGGGAAGGGGCAGGCTCTGAAGTCACTGTGTGTTATAAGGCACCTGGATCTGTGGAGGAGAGAGTTCTATAAGCTCTTTTGAGGAGATAGGTCTTCTTCAGCTTATTCTGAAGAAACAAGACCACCATGATCATAGGGATAATACTCTTCACCACAGCAAGCTTCCTGGTCTTGGGGGTCAGTGTATGGGTTCTCATAAAAGAGATCTTCACTGTACATGTTCCTCCTCCCATCTCCCAACGAGTGAGATTTCACATTCTCCACTACTTATTCCAGCTGGGAATAACCTTGGTAAGTTTTTTGTTCTGTTTTGTTTTGTTTTTGTGTTTATGACTTAGTCCTGTGAGGGGTAGAGAGAATCCCATCCCTGGGAAAAAGTTGGCAAAGATCCATATAATTTAAGAGTACCTGATAATAGATACCAGTCAGTGATGATGACAGACATTGTGATAAGGTCTTCTTAAATACTGTGGCTCCCTGTAAAGTGTCATTGTCACTGACTACCCTCAGCAGGTAAAAGTTGTATAGAGTTGATCTTCTTAGCTGTTGGAAGATCCTCTTTGGGTTTATGACTGTTTCATTTTGGAAGCCTAGGTGAGCTACCTCAGGGTTTAGTCACTCTATTGGTCTTTTATTGCGTAAGCAGGGTTGGACCTGCTTGCAGTGCCAAGCTTTGTGGAAAGTATAGTTGTAAAGTTGGGGGAGAATGTGGAGATGAGCATGAGGAAACAGACCCAGGCCTTGTCAGCCCTCTGGGAAAAGTCTCTTAGAACCTTCTATCCTCCGTGTATTCTAGAAAAGAAGAGAGAAAACTTCTCTTCATATTTCCTTGCAAAGACAAAAAGGCTCATGCACGGAGCCAGTGCTGTGCTGGGTTTATCCCCTATGACACCTTCAGATTCTCTGTGTGTCCATTGAGACACTTCAGCACACTGGGCTTTGAATCATCTGGACATATGCCACCAAGGCTCTAAGAACAGAGAGGTGGATACATAAGACAAATATCGCTCATAGCTTCCCTGTAATAGCAAGTGATACACACTCATGAACATCCCTGACTATGAGGAAGAAAAGGCAGAAGGAGACCATAATTTCTGCTAGGGAGAGGCAGAGGACACCTGTCGTGTTGAGATTGCCACCTGAGCTAGCAACTAAAAGAACATGAGAGAACAAGCACATGTATATCTGGTTGCCTGAGAGATCCAAGGGTCTGGACTTTAGAGTATCATCACAGAGATCAGTGTAATAGAAGAAGAAAGGAAGGGAAGGGAAAAGAATGGCATCAAGGGATGTGGTTGTGGACTGTGTAAACTTCCAAAGATGTTCTCAGGTCATTGATGCTTTCCCCTATAAGATGAGAAGCCACATGACAATCAAGCTACATACATCTAATCTTCTAGGTGGGGTCCACTATTGTAGCATGTCCTGGTGTCTACCAACCTATTAAGAGTAAGAAGTTGAACTCATCAATCCAGTCTCTACCTCATTTGACACAGTAGTTATAGTCCAAAGCTGAACTGTTGTGAGACATTTGAGGCTACCAGGTTGTAGCCCTACCCTTTGATGCCTCAAATATCTGAAGTGTCCTTGACTTCAGGCTTACCAGTAGATTGCATGTCGCTCACAACTAGAGCACCATATCGTTTCTAACAAGTATATGTTTGATACTCAAGGTATCATGGAAAACAGGGTCACCATTGACAAACTTCATTGTTTGGTAAATTTCATAACCCACCCACTTTTTGGCAACCAGAAAGCTCTAAAGTGCATAGAAATTAGTCCTGCTTTGTGGATAAGGGAATTCTGAGAAAAAAATCACTGAGTCACCTAGTTTAGGATACGTAGTTTAGGGCAGAAGATGAATTAGGCATGGGGCACATAGCTGAGAAGACTGTATAGAGGAACTTCAAGTCTGTGGTAGGCTTTGGGCCAGTACTCACCTTTACTTTGGACGGTGTGTGACAGAGGGTGTGGTGTGAGTCATTGTATGAGCATGGGATTAGAAACAGTGACTTTCCTCCCAATTTTGCTTGTATGTTTATGTTTGGTTTTGTTATTTCTTTAAGACAGGGTCTTCCTGGGTAGCTTCAGCTCTATTGAAACTTACTATGTAGGCCAGACTGGTCTCAAACTCACAAAGATCTGCCTGCCTCAGCCTCCCAAGTGCTTGGATTAAAAGTGTGTGCCATGACCACCAGGTCTCATGGTGTATTTTTAAGGAATTGGTAAAGCAATGTGAAAATGCACATAGGTACCTAGGAAATGAGAAAGATGAAAGCTAGCATAGAAGAGAATCCATGGGGCCACTGGTGTTTGTTGCAAAGGCCACTGGAAAATCCTGATGTCACAGAAGAATAGGTTTTCTCACCTAGTTCATGTCCCTCATTTTTAGAGTTTCGCAACCAGGCACTCACTTGCTTACAGGAAACAAATCTACCAAATTAGGAACTATGGTTAAGCCCTGAGTTGAGCCACATGGAATATTGGGCAATAGCAGTTAAGCGAATTTGGAAGGAATCCAACTGGTCTTTTGTTCTTTCTCTCCTCAGGGGAATGTCCTGGAGAAGATGAAAATTTGCTCCATGCCCCACTTTTTCTGCTTTATACAAGACCTCTTGGTGACAAAGAATAGCTTTGGTGTGTTGGTGAAGAACCTGCATTTTGGTACAATCCCTGTGAGGCTATTTCAGCCCAAGGCAACTTCCTCTGGCCCCCGGAAAGGCATCATCTACTACCATGGAGGAGGATGTATGTTTGGTAGCCTGGGTAAGAAGCATTTCTGAAGCATAGGAAAGGAGGGGGTTCTCATGACTGACCTAACTACATCTACATTGCCATTGGGAATTATTAGCAGGAAGCCAAAGAAAGCAGCAGTCAGAAATTCTTCTAGGGGGCCCAAATTGAGGCTGCAGGTTGTGTCAATCAATAAGGTTGACATGTCTATGGAAATGTTTTCTATAATAAGTCTTAGTCCGGGATGGAACACAGTGTCTCACACAGCCAAGTACTTGGTATTGTTCTTCCTATCCATTTGTTCTCAAAACTACTGGCTCATCCAAATCCTACACTCATACAAATCCTTCAACTCTGCTGGAACACTATAGTGCAATCAATCTGTAACCACCCAACTCCTTCAGCTGGGCATCGTGATGGCAACCTTCTTCTCAATTTCTTAATTTGTAGGCTGCTCATCTTTCTGAACAACAGGGGGCTTAAAACACATCTCAGAATAGGCAGTCTATCCTCTTCTTTGGCCCTTTGATATTCTCCACTGTACAGTCACTTTTGTCCTGTTCTGTCCTTGCTATGCTGCAACACAGACTTTGTCATTATGCACAGTAGACACGCTGAGCTCATCACTCTTGGTCTTCTGTGCATGCCCCTTTGTTCTCAAAACATGCCTCCCATTATGACTGGCTTGGAATA
Organism: Rhynchomys soricoides; assembly: GCA_019843965.1. Lineage (NCBI taxonomy): Eukaryota > Metazoa > Chordata > Mammalia > Rodentia > Muridae > Rhynchomys > Rhynchomys soricoides. The sequence continues at coordinate 264,948 of JADRCH010000526.1, read as the reverse complement.
GGTTAGTACCCACTTGATCTTGGACCTTTTCACAAATGGTCTTTCTAGCGTGGTTTCCCTCAACATCTACCTACAGAAGTTTTCTGTCATTCTGAGGTTAAAATCCTACACTCTGACTCCACTCATGACATTTTTCTTGTCAAATATATTTATGACATTTCTCACCATCTGAACTTGCTTTGATTCACCAATCCCTGTGTTTCCTTGTTGGCTGTCTGTCTGCCCCTAGTAAGAACAGGAATGCTAAGAGAGAGAGAAGACCTGTGTGCTGTGTTGGTGGATCCCTGGTGCTTGGCCTTCTTGTTTGTATTTTTGACTGACTGTATAAAGACATGGATACAATTATCTGTTAATGGTTGAGTGAAAGGATAAACTTACAAAGGAATAAATGGTTGAATGAGCAGGAAGCATAGATGTAGACAAGGACAGATGGATGTCCTCCTTAGCTAGAACAAGATGAGATAGGGGTTCTTTGCTGCCACTTGGTGGTAGAAATATCCATGACTATTTTACATCCAAAGGTGTTGCTATAATGCTCACAAATTAGCTATGATCAGAACCAAGGTATGGTTCCTACCCTTGTCCAGGGACACTTTTCAATCCCAGAAACCTTTGGAAGCCTAGATTGCCAAGCTCTTCAGTTGTGTAAAACACCCATAGAAATGCTACTTATGTGAGTTGCTGAAGTCCTGGTGCCTTTTAGGTTCAGTATCCACAGAGATACATTGCCTATCACAACCCTGCTCTAAGCATTCCAAGTAGGGTGAGTGGCAGGTACAAAACTCTGAAACTGGAGCAACTTGAGGCTCTTAAGGTAAGGAAGTATGTGAGTGGGACACAGTGGATGGAAATAGAATAGGTAGAAGGGCCAAAGTTGTGGTTAAGAGGGACTCCATATTGGCTGTTCATTAGTGTCATATCCACTCCCAAGTCGCCTCCTATAATTCAATTCATTCCTTGTTTAAGAGAGTCCCAGACATTTGTACTTAAGGAAGCATGAATGATGCTAATACACAGCAAGGCTGCAGTGTGATTGTTAAGAACCTTGAATAGAGGAGCTAGCGTCCTGCCTCAGTTGAGACTCCTCAGTGCATTGGCCTCAGTACCTGTTTTACTTTTTACCATATCATTGAATGTCCTTGTTCCTACCTAGCAATTACCTGCTATTACTACATTATTTGATGGCATTTAAAAATCCTGGTTCCTGAGTTTCCACTTCAGAGTTGTTGGTACAGTGGATTTGGGCATCCTGTGCAGAACATGTGCACAGACTACCTTGTGCCCCTGCATGACAACATCCAGGGCTGGACTGGACACAGCTGAGTTGAAGATGCATTTCTCAGGTTCTCTGCTTGGCACTGTACTTGAATATGCAACCTAGTCATTGTAGATGTTCCACCTTCTGGAACTTCAGATGTACAATCCCCCTAACTGAAATGACCCATCCAGCCTTTGTGTATTCTTTTAAACATGAAATATATAAAATTATTAATGTTCCTAGAAAATCACTCTAAATTCCACAGTTTTGGCTTTGTATATTTCAGATCCCCCAAGCCTCTTAGTTCTCAGTTTCCTTACTATAAAGTACAATAACACAAAAGATGAGCTAAAAAGTCCCCTTGAACCCTGACATTGACATTGAGAGTAATGACTAGCTTTACCGAAAAGATCTAGCCAGAGTCACTTCAGAGGTGGCAAGAATCAGAACACAGGGAGGATGCCAACTTCTTACTCATAGCAGAAACTTCTGTCCTAGGATTGTGGTAGAAGTTCTACATCTTCTTCCTGAGATGTATTAGACCTGTTCTTGCCTTACAGATTCTTACCACAACGTATGCAGTTACCTGGCCCGGGAGACAGATTCAGTAGTACTAGCAGTGGGGTAAGTAGCTTATAATAGACATTAGCTTCATCAGGTACCTGGTTGAGCTGTGGTAGAGTGAATACAAGATTAGAAGGCCCTACTATGCTCTGGACTACTCCATGGGTATTCATTAAGTGAAACAGAAAGGCACATTGTGATGTAAAGGAATCTTGGCAGGAAAAAAATAAATAAAACTTTTCAACAACTAATACCAAACCCAATACCTTCTTTATCATAGTTTAAAATAATTGAATTCAGTAGGATATATTCTGTGGACACCTAGAGATCTAATAAATTGACGTTAGAAGAAAATAAGTGATGGATCTAGGAATCAGATTGTCTTAGTTACTTTCCTGTTGGTGTTAGAAAACACTACAACCAAAGGAAACTTAAAGAAAATAGAATTTACTTCAAGATACCAGGAGGATGAGAGTCCATGATGAGTAGGAGGCATAGCAGCTAGCATCAGGAAGGGCAATAGAAGTATCAAGCAGAGAGCATACACCCTCAACTATAAGCACAAGCAAAGAGTGAATAGGAAATAGGAAAAACCTATAAATACCCAAGTCCCACTCACAGTGACATCCTTCTTCCAGCAAGGCTCAACCCCCAAAGGCTCCACAACCTTGCTAAACAGTGCCACCAACTAGAAATCAAATATTCAAACATCTGAGCCTCTGATAGACAGTCCTCATTCAAACCACCACACAGAGTAATCTTCCTTCCAGTAGGCTGGCATTGGCATGGGGAAGATGATGGAGTAGTGAAAGATGGCTCAGATCAAGAGCAAGGTTATTGTTTGAGTGAGAGTGTGCTGTTATAAACTCAAAGGCCCAATTGCCAGACACACAGGGATCAAAGTTCAGAGTGACTTAAGGCCCAACTCTAGTCTTCTGGAAACAAAAGGGGTTCTGAGTGAATGGGGGCAGAAGGGGTTGCTTACTACAATTCTGTCTCTTGTTCTAAGAGAACATGAAGAAATGGAGCATAGTAAAGTTTTAAAATAACATAATGAGAAAGTCAAAGCTTTCCTGTTAGACTTCTTCCACAGTGGCTCTCTCACACCTTGGCATCTCTCAGGCTGGATAGACATTGCAGATATTGTGACTGGAGAAAGCCACTAAGTCAGGATTCTCTAGAGCAACAGAAATTATAAAATGTATATTGAAAAGGGAATTTTATTAGAGTGCCTTGCAATGCATTGCAGGCTATGATCCAGCTGTGTCCCACTGGAGACCAAGAATTCAATAGTTGTTCTGTCTACTGGATATCTCAATAATCCAAATCTGGTACACAAGTCTCAAAGGATTGCTGGAAAGCTCCTGATCTTTGAGTATATGTTGGAATTACAATATAGGTTCTAATTCCAGCTAAGGAATGCCTCAGGAATAGGATAGATAAGCTTGCCAGCAAGACTGATGGAAAGCAAGCAAAATGCAAAAGTTCCTTGTTCTGTATCCTTTTATGTGGGATGCCAGCCACCAGAAGACGTGGCTCAGATTTAAGGTGGGTCTTCCAACCTCAACTGATCCAATCAAGAAACCCCCTCTCACATGTTGTCTGGATTTTTGTTGAGTTCAGATGTCATAAATCATAATTAGCCATCACATTTTAAGCATGCATGGTTCTTTCTGAAGGCAGGAGAGAGGCATTGGCTTTAAAATCTCCAGGGACCTCCTCTTTCTTGGCTGCTATGGTATCTGAACTTTCATTTTTGGAACCAAAATCTCAGAAGGCCTTGCAGATTCTAAAGATCTCTTGCATGCAGAGCACAGAAATAGACATACATTCATTGGCCTCTGTACACCATTAGTGCTACGATTTTTCGTTGCAGTTTAGATGCATGCAACAAGCTTCCTGACTACCAAATAGTGATATTTTGTGGGGAATTACAAAGATTTGGCCTGTAGGGTTGAGTATTGTGAGGCAGTGGCTGATTTGGTGTAGCCAAAGAAGGGACTCTGAGATGCCAAAGAACTGCAGTGAGTAATGCCTGGGATGAATGCCTGAGAGAGGCTGAAACACAAGGAGACCCTCACTCATCCCTCTCTTTTCTCCTGCTGCCATGCACTGTCTTATCTTCTCACTTCTTCCCTGTTATGTCCAGCTGAACCAACTTCATCTTGACTTTAACCTTTGCTTTCCCATCTTGACTGACAGGTAGTAAGACAAGTCATTGCTTTGTCCCTATCATTGCTTGTTTTCCCAGTTTTAGTGCAATTAGCTTTCAACTTGCCTAATCCTACGTAGTTTTTGGTTTTTATTTCCGTATGGATTTGAATGGAGAATCTCTGCCACTCTGATTCTGGGTAAGTTCTTGAAAGTCAGGTCCAAAATAATAGGAGTAACTCTTCACCTATAGGTTTTTTTTTCCTGTTATATGATAAAATCCCAAGACCAAAAGCAGTAGAGGAAAGGTTCAACTTAGTTTATAACTCTGAGTCACAGTCTACTGTTAAGGAATGTCAAGGAACTTGAAGGCAGGCCTGCTTACTAATACACAAAGCATTATCTCTAACCAAGGAACTCACTTCACAACTAAGTATGGCAGGAACCATGGAGGATGCTCCTTGCTTGCTAGCTTGTAAACTCATGCTTAATAGCTCAGGGCCACATACCTAGGGAATGGCGTTGCCCATGTTTGTATTGACCCTCCTCCACCAATTAATAATCAAGGGTAACCACCCCATAGACAGAAATGCCCATGGGCTTATTTGAATTAAGAAATTCTTCATTTGAGGCTTTCCTCTCAGATAACTACAGGCTCTCTTAGATTGACAGTTATAGCTAAGCAGGATATCAACTTGATTTGTTTGGGTCATTCTTAGGGTTTAATCAGGCTCTGCCTTCTCTGAGCATAGAGATCATTATTTAACCTTCACTAAACACCCTATCTGTGCTAGTATACTATGTTTTCTTGTTGTTTGTTGTTGGTTTCCTCTTTAGGTACCGCAAACTTCCTGAGCATCATTACCCTATTGTTTACCAGGATTGCCTGAATGCCACCACCCACTTCCTGAATGAACTTAAAACCTATGGGGTAGACCCTGAACGGGTGGTGGTTAGTGGAGAAAGCATTGGAGCTGGGACTGCAGCCATTATTGCTCAGGAGTTATTGGGCAGAAAAGATCTTCCGAAGTTTCGGGCTCAAGTCCTGATTAATCCAGTCATTCAGGATGTCAATTTTCAGTTACCATCTTACCAGCAGTATTCAGATACCCAATTTCTATCTAGGAAATTTGTGTTGACTTGTGTATGTAAGTATCTGGCCATTGACCTGTCCTGGATGGATGCCATGTTGAAAGGTACTTTTATACCCCCAGACTTCTGGAAAAAGTATGAGAAATATCTCAGCTCTGATAACATCCCCCAAAGATTCAAGAGCCAATGCTCACAACCAGAGTTTCCTGGGCCTTTTAATAAGGCTGCCTATTTGGAAATTAAGAATGTTTTCAATTTTGAAAATTCACCTCTCCTGGCAGATGACAAGATCATTGCTCAGCTTCCTGAAGCCCTCCTGTTGAGCAGTGAGTTTGATGTTCTCCGTGATGATACTTTACTCTACAAGAAACGATTGGAGGACCAAGGGGTTCCTGTGACTTGGTGCCATTTGGAAGATGGGTTTCATGGATGCATAATTTTATTTGATAAGAACATTTTCTCTTTTCCTTGTTCACAAAAGGCTATGAATTCTACAATCAGTTTCATAAAGGGCATATGACATCTCAAGTGTGCAGCCAGAAGTTAAATAATTGCTCAACATGCCCAATTAAATGCTTTCGTACTGCAAATGAACAACCCTTAAAAAACAAGTAAACAAGCAAACCGAAAACAAGCAGAATGGAGAAAAAAAAAACAAACCAAAAAACCCCCAAAAAAACCATAAAGGAAAAGAAAGAAAAATGTATGTGATAGTAACCACATAGTAGGATAAGTCAAGGATGGCCTCTGACATCAGCAAAGGGCATTGCTGAATACCCCACATCACAAGGTCATAAAGGTGAGACATAATACAGAGTTGAGGGCCTGCTGGGTGCATGGGTTCTCAATGTTCAATGATGCATCTAACAGAACTCTACCACTGTCCTTAGAGAATGAATATGATGGGATTTCCTAGAGGCACTATTCTATAGCTCTGCGCCGAATTGATGCTACCAACCTGTCATATGATCACTGATGGACAAATCTATATCTATGATGATAAAGCATTGTAGGGGCCACACTTCTGATGGATAAAGTAATAAATCACTGGTTACCATCAGATTCACACTTTCTCTTTCTGTCCTGAAAATCTGTGCAGAGGAACTTTGTAGACCCATCTACCCTTTGAATAGATCATAGGAAAATTTCATAAGCATTTGTAGGAAAAAGAGTCAGGGAATGGGGAAGAAGAGAGGAATGGAAGGAAAGAGTGAACTCTGAAAAGTACCAAGACTTGTCTGGACTCAAATCTTTAATTGGTGAGTAGACTTTCCTCTTCCAGGAGGCATGCTTTCAAGTCAAGGCTCTCTCGTAAGTATCTGAGACCAGCTGGAATATGAAAAGTGCTGCACTGGAACAATAGAAAGGACAACCTGTGAGCAAGACCTCACCCATTGAAGATACTATCATGTGAGGATGCTAATGCATTCAAAGGAATGGGTTCCTTGTCTTTGAAAGCAAATGTACAGGAAAGTGTTCCCTTGGGGTTTAGACACAGAACCTGATACATGATACTGTGATCAAAGGGGACTGGGATACATCTTAAGCTGTCCTAAGTGTCATCCCTATGGCACTGGATTTGAAGGCATGAAAGATGTAAGATTTGAGGGGGTCATGAAAAGTAGATGAGGCTTAGTACAGTGTGGCAGGATCAGAGTCCCTGCAGAGAGGCTCTGAGGGGCTATTGAGTTAAGCTGAAAAGATGAAGCCTCAATTAAAATGGCAACCTCATGATATTGGAAATGCCAGGACAATGAGATATCCACCAAGGATAGCTTCAGTCATGGAGTGGAAAGTCTAAGAGAGAAGCTGAATGTGGTATAGGTGGCAGATATGGAGAAGTGGAGCTACTGAGGTCCTTTGTAATCAAGATTATATTATGAGTCCAAAATGCTAGACGTTGGAGCTGCAAAATTTCATATTGTTTCAGCTGGATTTTGGTTTTTCTTTGGTATGATTACTTCATTGCCGTAACCTGTTCTTCCATTTTGGAGTAAAAATATTGCATGCTGTTGTGTGTTGTAAGAATATTTGATGTAAAAAAATAAATGGTTTTAATTTTATAGGAGCTCATAGTTAAGATTTTGGAATATTAAAGATAGTGTGGATCTTTAACTTGACCATATTTTATATTGTGGGGGGAAACATTGAGAACAATGAGAAGCTGGAGGTTAACAGCAATTATCTGTGTGTCAAGGGGTAAGGGGTAAAGTATGATAGCTTTAATTACCAACTTGACATAATCTAGAGTCACATATGAGGGAAGTCTCAGTGAGATATGGCCTACATGGGGTTGACCTGTGGGGATGTCTGTGGGAGAATATCCTGAGTTAATTGATCTGGAAAGACACATTCTACTGTGGCAGCATCATTTCCTAGGTAGAGAGTCTTTAAATGAGAAGAACATAAGTAAACAGACCAGCATGAATGTATTTATTTCTATCTGCTCTTGACTATGGATGTGAAGTGACTAGCTATTTGAGTTCTTGACTTTCCACAATGAGGAAGTGTAACTTAGAATTTTAGCTGAACTAAACCAAATTTTACCTTGGTACTTTTTATTAGGATATTTCATGATAGCAAAAGAGCCTCCATCTCTGTTGCCTACAGTACATGTAGGCTCTTTCTTGGTTTGGCTTCACTGTTCTCTGCAGCACTTCTTGGCCAACATCACAGGTCCTAGCATCAGTAACATTCTGGAGTTTTCTTTGGCAGATGAACTGTCAATGGGATACAATTGTCATCACAGTTCACTTCCTTTTGTTGTCTGAACATCAAATTCCATTATTCTTGTTTTCTTTAAGTGTCTTACCATCCAGCCAGGCCACTAGAAACTCCACTTTGAACTGATAGAACCTCATTCAGCTCAGTGACAATGGTGGCAAGAGAGAGGCACCTCTGAAACAGTGTGGGGGAAAAAGAGAAGTAAAGCCTGAAATGTGGTTTTTTTTCCCCTTCAGAATATAAACTGTTCATTGTGTATTATTTTATTGTCTCTTTAAATATGAAAGAGAACCATCAAATAAATAACATGTTGATGAACTATGATTTATATTATACAGCTTATACAGCTTAATGTGGCAGTAATGCAGGCTATGGAAATTTTATTGTAACTCTGAATGTCACAATAGCAAACAAAACCACCTGGCAGATATTTTCACCCAGCATGACTCTGAAAGAAAACTTAATGGAATAAATGAAATCAAATTATTTTCCCTCTTATGTGTAACATCCTTCTTTCACAGTATGTTTTTTTTAATACTTTATTTACATTTCAAATGTTTTCCCCTTTCCAGGTCTCCCCTTTGGAAACTCCCTATCCCATTCCCCCTCTCCCTGCCTCTATGAGGGTCCTCCCTCCCTGGAGTTCCCCTATACTGTGGCATCTAGCACCCTCAGGCCCAAGGGCCTCTCCTCCCACTGTTGGCCAACAAGACCCTCCTCTGCCACATATGTGGCCCGAACCATGGGTCCCTCCATATGCATTCTTTGGTTGGTGGTACAGTCTCTGGGAGCTCTAGGCGGTCTGGCCAGTTAACACTGTTGTTCCCTCCACAGGGCTGCAAATACCCTGAGCTCCTTCAGTCCTTTCTCTGACTCCTCCAGCTGGGTCCCCAAGCTCAGTCCAATGGTTGCTGTAAATTGAATCTTGGGTATTCTGAACTTTTGGGCTAATATCCACTTATCAGTAGTACATACTGTGTTTGTTTTTTTGTGACTGAATTACCTCATTCAAGATGATATTCAAGTTCCATCCATTTGCCTAAGAATTTCTTGAAGTCATTGTTTTTAATAGCTGAGTAGCATTCCATTGTGTAAATGTCTCACATTTTCTGTATCCATTCCTCTGTTGAGGGACATCTGCGCTGTTTCCAGCTCCTGGCTATTATAAATATGGTGGCTATGAACATACTGGAGCATGTGTCTTTATTACATGTTGGAGTATCTTCTGGGTATATGCCCAGGAGTGGTATAGCTGGGTTCTCAGGTAGTACTATGTCCAATTTTCTGAGGGTCTACCAAACTGATTTCCAGAGAGGTTGTACCAGCTTGCAATCCCACCAGCAACAGAAGAGTGTTCTTCTTTCTCTAAATCCTTGCCAACATCTGCTGTCACCTGAGTTTTTGATCTTAGCCATTCTAACTGGTGTGAGGTGGAATCTCAGGGTTGTTTTGATTTGCATTTCCCTGATGACTAAGGATGTTGAACATTTCTTTAGGTGCTTCTCAGCCATTTGAGTTTCCTCAGTTGAGAATTCTCTATTCCCCATTTTTTGATAGGGTTATATAGTTCTCTGGAGTCTAGCTTCTTGGGTTCTTTGTATATATTGGATATTAGCCCTCTATCAGATGTAAGATTGGTAAAGATCTTTTCCCAATCTGTTGGTTGCCATTTTGTTATATTGACAGTGTCCTTTGCCTTACAGAAGCTTTGAAATTTTATGAGGTCCCATTTGTCGATTTTTGATCTTAGAGCATAAGCCATTGGTGTTCTGTTCAGGAACTTTCCCCCTGTGCCCATGTGTTTGAGATTTTTCCTCACTTTCTCTTTTATTAGATTCAGTGTATCTGGTTTTATGTGGAGTCCTTGATACACTTGGATTGAGCTTTGCACAGGGAGATAGGAATGGATCAATTCGAATTCTTCTACATGTTGACCTCCAGTTGAACCAGCACCATTTGTTAAAAATGCTGTCTTTTTCCCCATTGGATGGTTTTAGCTCCTTTGTCAACGATCAAGTGACCTTAGGTATGTGGGTTAATTTCTGGGTCTTCAATTCTATTCTATTGATCTACCTGCCTGTCACTGTACCAATACCATGCAGTTTTTATCACTACTGCTCTTTAGTACAGCTTGATGTCAGGGATACTGATTCCTCCAGCAGTCCTTTTATTGTTAAGAATAGTTTTTGCTACCCTGGGTTTTTTGTTATTCCAAATGCATTTGAGAATTGCTCTTTCTAAGTCTATGAAGAATTGAGTTGGAATTTTGATGGGGATTGCATTGATCTGTAGATTGCTTTTGGCAAGATGGCCATTTTTACTATATGAATCCTGCCAATCCATGAGCATGGGAGATCTTTTCTTCTTCTGAGGTCTTCTTTGATTTCTTTCTTCAGAGACTTGAAGTTCTTGTCCTACAGATCTTTCACTTGCTTGGTTAGAGTCACACCAAGATACTTTATATCGTTTGTGACTGTTGTGAAGGGTGTCATTTCCCTAATTTCTTTCTCAGCCTGTTTACCCTTTGGGTATAGGAAGGTTGCTATGAACATACTGGAGCATGTATCCTTTTTACACGTTGGAGCATCTTCTGGGTACGTGACCAGAAGTGGTATAGTTGTGTCCTAGGTAGTACTATGTTCAATTTTCTGAGGGTCCACCAAACTGATTTCCAGAGCAGTTGTACCAGCTTGCAATCCCACCAGCAATGGAAGAGTGTTCTTCTTTCTCTACATCTTTGCCAGCATATGCTGTCACCTGAGTTTTTGATCTTAGCCATTCTAATTGTTGTGAGGTGGAATCTCACCACCAGTTTGTTTGAGTTAATTTTATATCCGGCCACTTTGCTGAAGTTGTTTATCAGCTGTAGGAATTCTCTGATGTAGTTTTTCAGGTCACTTAATTATACCATCATATCATCTGCAAATAGTGATATTTTGATTTCTTCCTTTCCAGTTTGTATCCCTTTGGCCTCCTTTTGCTCTAGCTAGAACTTCAAGTTCTATATTGAATAGATAGGGAGAGAGAGGGCAGCCTTGTTTAGTCCCTGGTTTAGTGAGATTGCTTCAAGTTTCTCTCCATTTAGTTTGATATTGGCCACTGGTTTGCTGTATATTGTTTTTACTATTTTTAGGTATGGGCCTTGAGTTCCTGATCTTTCCAAGACTTTTATCATGAAGGGAGGTTGAATTTTCTCAAATGCTTTTCCAGCATGTAATGAAATGACCTTGTGGGTTTTTTCTTTGAGTTTGTTTATATAGTGGATTACATTTATGGATTTATGGGTATTAAACCATCCCTGCATCCTTGGGATGAAGCCTACTTGATTATGGTGAGTGATTGTTTTGATGTATTCTTGGATTCTATGTGAGAATATTATTGAGTACTTTTGCATCGAAATTCATATGGGAAATTAGTCTGAAGTTTTCTTTCTTTTTTGGGTCCTTGTGAGGTTTTGGTATCAGTGCAACTGTGGCCTCATAGAATGAATTGGGTAGTATTCCTTCTGTTTCGATTTTATGGAATAGTTTGAACAGTATTGATATTAGATATTCATTGAAGGCCTGATAGAATTCTGCACTAAACCTATCTGATCCTGGGTTGTTGTTTTTTTTTTTTTTTTTTTGGTTGGGAGACTTTTAATGACTGCTTCTATTTCTTTAGGAGTTATGAGATTATTTAGATGGTTTATTTGATCCTGACTTAACTTTGGTATTTGATATCTGTCTAGAAACTTGTCCATTTCATCCAGATTTTCCACTTTGGTGAGTATAGGCTTTTGAAGTAGGATTTGATGATTTTTTTTTAATTTCCTCAGATTCTGTTGTTATATCTCCCTTTTCATTTCTTATTTTGTTAATTTGGATACTGTCTCTGTGCCCTCTGGTTAGTCTGGCTAAGGGTTTATCTATCTTGTTGATTTTCTCAAAGAACCAGTTCCTGGTTTTGTTGATTCTTTGTATAGTTCTTTTAGTTTCCACTTGGTTGATTTCCGCCCTTAATTTGATTATTTCCTGCCATCTACTCCTCTTGGGTGTATTAGCTTCTTTTTGTTCTAGAGCTTTCAGGCGTGCTGTTAAGCTCCTAGTATATGCTCTCTCTAGTTTCTTTTTGGAGGCATTCAGAGCTATGAGTCTTCCTCTTAACACTGCTTTCATTGTGTTCCATAAGTTTGGGTATGTTGTACTTTCATTTTCCTTTTTTTTACACTTTTTTTACATTTCAAATGTTTCCCCCTTTCCAGATCTCCCCTTTGGAATCTCCCTATTCCCTCCCCCTCCCCCTGCCTCTATGGGAGTATTCCCCCACCCACCCACCCACCCACTCTTGTCTTCTCTCTTTGGCATTCCTATACTGGGGCATCTAACACCCTCTGACCCAAGGGCCTCGCCTCCCCCTGATGTCTAACAAGACCCTCCTCTGCCACATATGTGGCCAGCACCACGGGTCCCTCCATGTTTACTTTTTGGTTGGTGATCCAGTCTCTGGGTGCATAGGGAGGTCAGGCCAATGGACACTGTTGCTCCCTCCATGGGGCTGCCAACTCCCTCAGCTCCTTCAGTCCCTTCTCCAACTCCTCCATCTGGGACCTAAAGCTCAGCCCAATGGTTGCTGAGAAGTGCCACTTGGGTATTCTGAACTTTTGGGCTAATAACCACTTATCAGTGAGTACATATGGTGTTCATTCTTTTGTGGCTAAGTTACCTAGCTCAACATAATATTTTCAAGTTCCATCCATTTGCCTAAGATTTTCATGAAATTATTGTTTTTAATAGCTGAGTAGTATTCCATTGTGTAAATGTACCACATTTTCTGTATCCATTCCTCTGTTGAGGGACATCTGGGTTGTTTCCAGTTTCTGGCTATCATAAATATGGCTGCTGTGAACATAGTGGAGAAGGTATATCTTTTGATTTAGGATGAAATGCTCTATAGATATCTGTTAAATCCATTTGGTCCATAAGTTTTGTTAGTTTCATTGTGTCTCTGTTTAGTTTTTGTTTCCAGTATCTGTCCATTGATGAGAGTGGGGTGTTGAAGTCTCCCACTATTATTGTGTGAGGTGCAGTGTGTTCCTTGGGCTTTAGTAAAGCTTCTTTTATGAATGTCAGTGCCCCTGCATTTAGAGCATAGATGTTCAGAATTGAGAGTTCTTCTTGGTAGATTTTCCTTTGATGAGGATGAAGTGTCCTTCCTTATCTTTTTTGATGACTTTTAGTTGAAAGTCACTTTTGTCCAATATTAGAATAGTTACTCCAGCCTGTTTCTTGGGAGCATTTGCCTGGAAAATTGTTTTCCAGCCCTTTACTCTGAGGTAGTGTTTGTCTTTAACACAGAGGTGCATTTCCTGGAAGCAGCAAAATGTTGGGTCATGTTTATGTATCCAGTCTGTTAGTCTATGTCTTTTTATTGGGGAATTGAGTCCATGGATGTTAAGAGATATTAAGGAATAGTGATTATTGCTTCCTATTATTTTCAATGTTATTTTTATGTTTGTGTGGCTATCTTCTTTTGAGTTGTTGAAAGAAGATTACTTTCTTCCTTTTTCTTGAGTGTAGTTTCCCTCCTTGAGTTGGTGTTTTCCATGTATTATTCTTTGTAAAGCTGGGTTTGTGGAAACATACTGTGCAAATTTGGGTTTGTCATAGAATATTTTGGTTTCACAATCTATGATTATTGAGAGTTTTGCTGGGTATAGCAGCCTGGGCTGGCATTTGTGTTCTCTTAGAATCTGTATGAGATCTGCCCAGGATCTTTTAGCTTTCATAGTCTCTGGTGTGAAATCTGGTGTAATTCTCATAGGTCTGCCTTTATATGTTACTTGCCCTTTTTCCCTTACTGTTTTTAATAGTCTTTCCTCGTTTTATACATTTGGTGTTTTGACTATTATGTCAAGGGAGGAGTTTCTTTTCTGGTATGCCCTATTTGGAGTTCTGTAGGCTTCTTGAATGTTTATGTTCATCTATTTCTTTAGGTTAGGTAAGTTTTCTTCTATAATTTTGTTGAAGATATTTACTGGCCCTTTAAAGTTGGGAATCTTCACTCTCATCTATATCTATTATCCTTAGGTTTGGTCTTCAAATTGTGCCCTGGATTTCCTGGATGTTTTGGGTTAGGAGTATTTTGCATTTTGCATTTTCTTTGACTGTTGTGTCAATGTTTTCTATGGTATCTTCTGCACCTGAGATTCTCTCTTCTATCTCTTATATTTTGTTGGTGATGCTTGCATCTATGACTCCTGATCTCTTTCCTAGGTTTTCCATCTTCAGGGTTGTCTCCCTTTGTGATTTATTTATTGTTTCTATTTCCATTTTTAGATCCTGGATGGTTTTGCTCATTTTCTTCACCTGTTTGATTGTGTTTTCCTGTAATTCCTTAAGGGATTTTTGTGTTTCCTCTTTAAGGGCTTCTAGCTGTTTACCTGTGTTCTCTTGTATTTCTTTAAGGGAGTTATTTATTTATTTCTTAAAGTTTTCTATTATCATCATGAGATGTGGTTTTAAATCTGAGACTTGTTTTTCTGGTGTGTTGGGATATCCAGAGCTCTCTGTGGTTGGAGAATTGGGTTCTGATGATGACAAGTAGCCTTGGTTTCTGTTCCTTGTGTTCTTGCCCTTGCCTTTCACCATCTGGTTATCTCTGGTGTTAGCTGGTCTTTCTCTCTCTGACTGTGGTTTTTCCCTCCTGCAAGCCTCTGCATCAGCACTCCTTGGAGACCAGCTCTCTCTGAGAGGACTTTGGGTTTGGAGAGATGTGGTACAGGGTCAGCTCTGGGTTGCAGACAGAAACCAGAAGGATCTAGTCCCCAGCTGTTCCTTGGTTCATGTGTCCTGATGGCCCTGTAAGGGTCCCTCTTGAGCCAGGAACTTGAATAGAAGTGATGGTCTTGCCTGTGCTTGAAGATGTGTCAGCACTCCTGGGAGAACTGTTCTCTCCTGGCACTATTTGGGTATGGAGCCCTGTGTCACAGGATCAGATCCCTGGGCACTGAAGGAAACTAGAAGGCCATGCCTCAGTTCCTGTGTTCTGAGGGTTCTGGGTGGGTTCCTCTGAGCAGAGGTGTTGGTCTTACCTCAGCTCACAGGCTTGTCCACACTCCTGGGAGTCTAACTTTCTCCCAGCACTGTTTGGGTATGGAGCGGTGTGGCATAGGCCACATTTGTAAACTGGAAGGATCCTGTTCCAGGCTGCTCCTTGGTCCTTGGATCCTGAGGGTTCTGGGCGGGTCCCTCTGTTCAGAGATGCTGGTCTTATCCCTGCTCACAGGTCCATCCACATTCCTGAGAGACTAGCTCTTTCTCTGTGCTATTTGGTTATGGAGACTTGTGGCACAGGCTCAGGTCACCAGCCACAGATAGAACCTGAAAGGTCCTGTCCCAGGCTGCTCTTCAGTCCCTGTGTCCTGAGAGTTTTGGGTAGGTCCCTCTGAGCAGAAGTGCTGGTCTTACTTCCACTCACAGATCTGTCAACACTCCTGGGAGGCTAGCTCTTTCCCTGTGCTATTTGGTTATGGAACCTTGTAGCACAGGCCACAGGTGTAAACCAGAAGGCTCCTGTCCCTGCCTGCTCCTCAGTCCCTTTGTCCTGAGGGTTCCTGGAGGGGTCCCTCTGAGCAGAAGTCACAGGCTTGTCCACACTCCTGAGAGGCTAGCTCTCTGTGCTATGTTGGTATGGAGCCCTGTGGCACAGGCCATAGGTGTAAACTGGAAGGCTCTGTCCCAGGCTGCTCTTTTTTACCTGTCTACACACATATGCAGTATGACACACAGTCTCCTTCTGCTGCCTTCAGATCAAGATGTAAAACTCCAAGCTCCTTCTCCAGCACCATGTTTACCTGTAGTCTGTCATACCTCACACCATGGCAATAAGGACTAAACCTCTGAAACTGTAAGCCAGCCCCAATTAAATGTTTCCTTTATAAGAATTGCAATGGTAGCCGGGCAGTGGTGGCATACACCTTTAATCCCAGCACTTGGAAGGCAGAGGCAGGAGAATTTCTGAGTTCGAGGCCAGCCTGGTCTACAGAGTGAGTTCCAGGACAGCCAGGGCTACACAGAGAAACCCTGTCTCAAAAAAAAAAAAAAAAAAAAAAAAGAAAGAAAAAAAGAAAGAAAAGAAAAGAAAAAGAAAGAAAGAAAAAAAAAGAATTGCAATGGTCATGGTATTTCTTCACAACAATATAGCTAAGACAGAGTAAGTTAATAAATAGAAGCTGAACAAGATTGAAACTAATAGACATGCTAATGTGGAAGGAAGAAATCTCATGAGACCTCAACCCTACACAACTATAGGGAACTAAGGAATTCTGAGAGCAGGAGAAATAAGCTTCCCTGGGGATGAGCATGCCAACTGGCTATTCAATACCAAATGGTCAGCCTTGAAAACATATACATATAGCTAACATTATATGCACTGATCAAGTTGTATTTATATATTTAGAAAAATATATACAGAGATATGCAATAATAAATAAAGGAAGCATAAAGTTGAATGAGAGAAAGGAGGAGATACATGGGATGGATGAAGGCAAAGGACAGGAGAAATGATGTAATTATATTATAATCTCAGAAAAACACTTTTTTAAACTCTGAAACTCAAAAAAAAAAAAAAAGGAATAAATAGAAGCAAAAGTAAAGTATGGGGCTGGAGAGATGGGTAAGCGGTTAAAGTGGCTGCGTTTATGGTTCAGTATCCAGCATTCACATGGTAGGTTACAACCATCTGTAATTCTAGTTCCAGGGGATCTGACATCCTCTGATGGCCTCTCTGTCAAAGGGGTCTCTGCAGGTGTTGGGGAGGGAAATGAACTCAAAAGAGGTGAGAATAAAAACTTGATTCAAATTGACTTTGTCAGCCTGGATCAAAACTTCTAGAGAGTCTGATGCTGGGTGGTTTATTGTAGGCGTATTTAAACACAATAAGAGTTTGAAACAGGGTTTCTGGGTAGCAATCTTCCCAATTTCAGGTGCAAATAAAGCGTGAAGTATGACTACTTAGAAACTCCTTTACAAAGTACATTTAACCACAAGGACAGGTTCAATAGCTAAAAGATCTAGAATCTAATGTGGTATCCAACTTAAATAACATAGGGGTCAGAAGCACATGTGGCATCCCCTGTAAGGATGGATTCTATTAACTGGGAGCTAAAGATAATGTCTAGGGAGGAAAAAGTCCTGGATAAACATTGATGAGGTTTGCCTCCACATATAGCAAAAAAAGTCACCAGGTCACTTAATGACATCCACTCCTAGCCTTCTCAGTGAGCAAAAAGGCTTTTGTGCACCCGATAATCCTAAATTCCAGGCACTCACATAGTGCACAGACATATGTACAGGCAAAACACTCACACACACAAAAGTAAATTAAATTAGAAAAAAACCTGCATTACCTACAGGCCACTTGATAGACAAGTATGACACAGACTTAAGGGAAGTAATGGTTTAAGATTCACTCCTTCAGGGTTGCAGGAATCTCATGGAACATAAGTACTACAACTAATAAACACAGTCTATATGTCATACTAAAAATTAAGAAGGGCTAGTGAGATACCTCAGTTGGTAAATATGCTAGCTGCCAAGACCAAGGACATGAGTTCAATCCCACATGGTGGAAGGAAAAAATTTATTGTCACAAAGTTGTCCTCTGACCTTCACACATATGCAATGGCATTGGTATACCCCTCCCTAAAATTAATAATTAATAGAAAAAATAAACAACATAAAGGATTCTTATAAAATTCTGTGCACAGTGGTGTGAGATCCAGCAAACTCTTTTTATCTGGGGCCAGAGGAATGACTCAGAGGGTAAAGGCTCTTGCTGTCAAGACTGAGGATCTGAGTTCAGTCCTAGAGACCCATATGGTGGAAGCAGAGAACAAACTACCTCCTTTGATCACCACATACATGCTGCAGCATATACATGCATGTCCTGGTGACCACAGAAAGGAAATAGATGTTTTGTAGACGCAATCTCCCTTTTCCTAGTTTGCATGTATCTATTGAAACATACATGTTAATTGTTCACATATAGACTCTTCATCAGTCATCTTGTATATGGAACAAGAATTAGGCCTTTTACTTCTACATGGCAAAGT
The DNA here is from genome assembly GCA_019843965.1 of Rhynchomys soricoides. NCBI lineage: Eukaryota > Metazoa > Chordata > Mammalia > Rodentia > Muridae > Rhynchomys > Rhynchomys soricoides. The sequence goes on along the minus strand of JADRCH010000526.1, from coordinate 247,066 downwards.
GTCATAGTACCCAGATTTGCCAGTGGATGATGCTGGAGAGACACTATAAGTTGGTTCCATTGTTCTCTGAGATAATAGCATCTGGTTCCAGTAACCTTTAGCTTTCACTTAAGTTGTTCTCAACAATGCCTCTTTGAACACTTCATTTCCCTGGAGAGGACTTCTCTGGCACCCCTTGTACATCTGGTACAGCCTGGTGTCCTTGCCCATGACGGCCTCTGTTTACAGAAAGCACAGGAGAGCTCCTTACAGTTTCACAGTTTTGTTTCTAGGCAAACTTTCTCTCTCCTTAGCCATAGCAATGAATCCATTCGACACTCTGGGACAAAGCTTCAACTGATCATCTGTAACATTTACTCATGGATCCTGTCTTCAAAACTGCAAGCAGCAAGTGATGAGGCATGGCGAACCTGATCAAGTATTGTAAACCATCATTAAAATTTTTTCATTCTGATTATTAATGTATCTGTTTATCGTACAAAACAAAGGATTTTCCTGTTGACATAGCCATAGTCACATACACTGTCCTTTAATCATTTTCACTGTCTTCACAGCCTTCCCCCATTCTGCTCCCTCCCCATCCCACAGTATAACAGAAAACATGTACTCCTTTTCTGTGTCAGCCTTCTTTACTATGACACTGTCTATTTGCACTCCTTCATCACCGACTACTGCCTTTGTCTTATTTAGAGTTTCTATTGCCGTGACTAAAACATCATAACCAGAAGTACGTGTGGAGAAGGGTTATTTCAGCTTATAACACTCAGGTCATACTCAGTCACTGGGCAGACACTCAAGGCAGGAACCTGGATGCAAGAACTGAGACAGCAGCCATGGAGGAATGCTACTTACTGGCTTTCTCCCCACAGCTTGCTCAGTCTGCTTTCTTTCAGCACCCATAACCACCAGTCCAGGGATGGCACCACCAATTGTAAGCTGTGCTCTTCTACATCAATCGTCAATCAAGAGAATGTACTATAGACTTAGTAACAGGACATTCTGATGGAGGCATTTTCTCAATTGAGCATCCTGCTTCCTGGATGACTCTAGCTTGACATAGAACTGACTTTAGTTATTTCTTCTAGGATATCTTGCATTAAGCTATTGACACCTCAGTGGATGCTGTCGTTGCCCTCTTCATGCAGTCATATAGGCTTTCCATCCTAGAGAAACTTATTTGTAGCCAAAACGGACAACGTTCAGACTCTTGAATCTGAGTTAATATAAAGCAACTATCCCCCACCCCTTTTCTTTGTCTATGGCAAACCTCTTGCTAACAAAGTCTGCATGAGATATTTTATTCCCCATTCTTGGGGAATTTTGTGAGTATATATGCTTCTTTTGAAACTATTTTGAGGTAGATTAAAGTAGGAGGAGTCTATGTCTCACTGGTTAGAGGAATGAAATTCTCTCTCCTTTGGTGATACAGGTCATGCAATCAACCCAGTCTGTGGCATCACCTTTGGAGTTCCCCTGATGATTATTTTGTTGCAAATCTTTAAGACACATCTGCAATAAATTAAACAATGAATACAGTCAGTAAAATTGGCATCACTGATTTTAGTAGTTCAGAAAATAAATATAGACTTAATGTTCTAGGGAATCCAGAACATTCCTTAAAACCAATCATTTACTCCAAGGGCTACAGGGTAACTGCTGAAGCCATGCTGCCTGTCCTTAAGTCTTTTCAAGGTAGATTGCCAACATTTTTAGAATTAATATAAACAAAGCATAAGGCATTTGTAATAACTTAAACTTCTCCCTTTTCACCAAAAATATAGTCAATGGCAATGAAGTTATCCAGAACAACTGGGGGGGAGGGGAGGGAGAAAGAGAGAGAACACAAATTTAAGAATAACATTTTAGCTAAGGAAGCAATCTGTCTCTGTTGAGCAGAAGCGGCCCGGGCTTCATTATCTATTTATGACAGGCCACGATTGACAAAGTCTTAATTGTGTGTCTGTGGGTTCATGTCCTCTGCCATGGCAGAGATGTCCTGACAGAGGCATATCAGCTACCACCGTCTGGGGAGTCTGTTATCTTTAACTCTTGAGAATTATTTTAATGAAATGGGCTGTTGGTTAATTTTTAGGAACCAGTGGATAGAGAAGAATTATAGCCAAGTGCTGCAAAAGACTAATTCTCTCAATTCTCCATCTTTCTAAGCATGCAAAATGCCTAGGGTGGATCTTTCACGGTTCTTCCCTTAAAAAACAAAAACCAAAAAGCCAAAAAAAAAAAAAAAAGTAAATAAACAAACTAAAGAGATATCTTCATGGAATACACTAGACCCCCAAGACCTCCCAAGAGCCCCTAAAATTATGTAGCTTGAGGTCTGAGTCTGGGGCAAAGTACCCTAGATGTATCAAATATGCAGTCTAACCAGTAGAATCTGGATTTTTGGTCTATGTTAGAAAGGATCAGGAATTACTTTAGAAAGTTTTTGAGATTCATACTGAAGGAAGCATGAACTGTGCATCCCAAATATTGATGTTTTTGTAAGCCAAAGTCAAATGGAGATTGAAGTTATTCCCTTGACAAACTTGATCCATAGATTCCCAGGAGGGAAGAGTCTTGTAATGTTTCTCTTCCTCTATATGGAGTCCAGCTGAATTGTTGCTTGTGGGAAGTGGTGAGCCAAATAGTTTGTCGAGTCTCGTATCATCAAGAGGCTCTGGGAATACTTTTTAGCTGTAGATCATCAAATTTGTAATAAAATAGAAGGACTTAGGATGTACAGTATTAATCATGGGCACACAATCCCATTGAAAGTTAACTAATCATATGTGTGTGATGTACATACACACATACATATGTATATATGTATTCAAATGTACATGTAGGTGCAATAGAGTATGTAGAAAGGAGAGCAAGAATGGGTAAAGATTAGACAAGAAGAACTGAGTGTAGTTCTCAGGGACACTTGAGCTAAAAATAAAAAGGATATAAAGCTAATTCTTTTCAAGTTCAACTCGGTTGTGGATTTTTTGGTAGTGGGTAAAAATAACTATTTGATAGTGAAAGTGTAAAATCCAATGTGCTTCAGAATAGCTATTCTAGTTGTATAGAAGTTCATTGAAATGTATAGGCTTTGGGTCTAGTTAATTTTGCTGTGTGGGTTCTTCAAGTTCTTCATAATTGTAACTAAAAATGAAAAAAAGAGCATCTCTGGATAGTTTATAACCTTAGAAGACCTAGTAAACCATGCTCTTTCAAAAAGAAATCAAGATAAATCAAGGACAGAAAGCACAGGATCCCAGGTGATTGCTTGCTTATGTGGCAAATTACCTCAGAGAGAAGATACATTACCTCTTATCATACCCAATAATAAGATTATGCCATGGAAAAGTTAATCAGTTGCAAAAAGAAGGGGTCAGTGGGTGATGTATTAAAAGGGATCATGGTTCAGGTATCGTTCTGTAATCTGTGAAGCTTCCTGACTCGACCAGGGTTGGTGAAATTCTGACTATGAGGTTCTTTCCGTACCAACCTGAGGATGGATGTCTTAGTTAGTTTTATATTGCTGTGATAAGACAACATGACCAAGCCAATTTGTAGAAGAAAGAGTTTATTGGGACTTAGTTTCAGAGGGTGGGTTTATGAGCATCATAGCAACAGGCAGGCAGGCATGACACCAGAGCAGTAACTGAGACCTACATACTGAGACATCATGTATTGTTACAATAATTTCGGCAAGTCCCTTTATGGTCATCAGTAGATACCGGAAAAGTTGAGTTCCCTCCTTGGGGTTCTTAGTCTCATTAATGAAAGAATTTAAAGTCTGATGTGGTGATGTACACCTGTAATTCCAGTACTTGGGAGGCAGAGGCAAGCAGAATTTTAAGAGTTTGAGGGCAGCCTAATCTACATAATGAGTTCCAGAACAGCCAGAGCTACAGAGGGAAACCCTGTCTCAAAACAAACAAACAAACAAACAAACACAAAACACACAAAAACAAACAAGCAAAAACTAAATCAATACATTTAGTAATGGACTCACATGAAGGCTCAAAGTCAATTTTATTAACGTTTAAAAGAAAAAAGAGAGCTCAGTGTAGGCAAGCAATCAAACTCAGCAGCTGCCTGGAAGAGATTAATTGAGAAAAGAGACAAAAACATGCCAGACACATGGCAGACAAGTAGCCATATGGTAGGATGGAGGTGTTAGAGAAAGAATAAGAAGCCCCAAGTGTCAGAAAAGTCACACTTAGGTTCTGACCAGCATCAGAGTCAGAAAAAGGAAAGACACCTTCGTGACTCAGGTTTCAAAAATGTGGGAAGACTCAACTGAACCTCACTGTGGTTTAAGGGAATTGCACAGAGAAGCAGGAATTCTGGGAAGGACAAGTCAAGTGTCTCTTTAAAGGACAATTGTTCCTCTTGTCTTTCTAGCTTGGCTTAAAAAAAGAGGCGGTCTTTTGGCCAGGTGATTGACCTTGCCCAACTGTGAAGGTTAGGTTCCCACCCAGGTCAGAAATTCTATTGTCTTGACCAGGAGTTTTTGTTGATGGACTTTCATTGCTACTCTGCCAATATTAGAAGTGGTTGTGAGACAAACAATAGAGGTGGTGCTTTAAGTCTCTGGTAAGGTTTTAAAGTCAGATAGGGTTTCTAAAAATAGAGTCTAGAACTCTGTGACCTTGACTTGCTGATTGAATAGGATGGCTTTTGTTTCTAGAGCATAAGAAGCCTAATATGGGATACAAACTGTCAGCCAGTACCTGCCACTAACAGGCAAAAGACAATTGTGTCCTTGAGTTTGGTGGCCACCCCTAAGTTACTGTATATAATTTAAAACAAGGTAGTTGCTCTTCTCCTTGAGGGTGCCAGCATCAAAACACCTGCAACAATCCCTGGCCTTTCGTACACATAGAGATCATATGGCTTATTTATGTTTGGCAGGCTTAACACAAGGGCCATTATACACATCCTCTTGAGTTTCTTAAAGATTTGATTCAGTTAAATCTGTCTCCTGTCCTTGTAGCATCTTACAAAATGGATTTGCAATTAATAAAAATATTTGAATTCACATGTAACAGAAGCTTGCCATAACTAGGAATCTGTGAAGTTGGGATTTTTTGGAGGGCTTAGGTTGTGAATGTTCAGGTTTCCTTCAATGGGAAGGCTATGATATCTTTTGCAGATTGTGAAACTGGGATTTGCTTTGTCCATTTCATCAAAATGAAAATAGGCTGTCCCATTTAAAAGTCCACCCAAGTGCATCCATGGAAGAAACCATGTACAACCCAATATGTAACAGCATGATCTGTGGAGGTAAATCAATTCATGTTTCCCACCCCATTGCTAATCCAGGAGCTAGGAACAAAGTAGGAGTCAAAGTAGGTGTCAAAGAGGGCACGCTAAATAATGGTCTCTGAAAGATGTCTGGTTTCCAGACACTGGCTGATACTTCAACTGGAAAAATGGGAGGGAGGCTTTACAGATTTGATTGAATTAAAAAATTTTAAAGAATGCCGGGCAGTGGTGGCACATGCCTTTAATCCCAGCACTCGGGAGGCAGAGACAGGTGGATTTCTGAGTTCGAGGCCAGCCTGGTCTACAGTGTGAGTTCCAGGACAGCCAGGGCTATACAGAGAAACCCTGTCTTGGAAAACCAAAAAAGAAAAAAAAAAGAAAAAAGAATTTTTAAAGAAAACATTTCATTTGTTTTAAATTAATGGGTATTGCTGTGGGATATTCACCAGAGAAGACTGCTCAGACATGGGTTTAAGCCAATGAAAAGTCTTTACTAGCTGGCCTGCAACTACACTGGGAGCTCGGGATCCCAGTGTAGCACCAAGCCTTTCTCAGGATGAGGTTTTAATCACAAAAATAATATTATGGATTGGCATACTTCAATTAACAAGAACACTTAGCAAGAAAGAAAACTTCAGAAGCTAAAAAAGCAAGGTTAGTACATTTTGAGATTTTTTTTTTTCCCTAGAAGTGTTTGGATTTTTGTTGGATTAGACCTTTGTTTTAGTTTTGGCAGGTGGTTTTGTCTACATGCTAAGTTTTACTCCCTTCATGGAGCTAGTGTGCTAAGGTCTTGGAGCCTATTAAGGTATAATTCCCTGTTACAGTATGAGTTTTTGCATATATGTACATGTATCTCTCTCTCTCTCTCTCTCTCTCTCTCTCTCTCTCTCTCTCTCTCGGTAAAATATGTGTGTAGTGCCCAGGGAGAGCAGAAGATTGTCAGATACCCTGGAACTAGCATTATAGGTGGTTGTGAACTATTGCATAGGTGCTGAGAACTGAATCCAGGTCCTCTACAAGAGCAGCAAATGCTCTCAGCCATTGTAACATTTCCCCTGCTTGAGGTAAAGATCTTAAAACAGACAGACTCCATATATTATGTGGGAGAGCAGGAATGTCTTTACCGCAGACCAAAGTTCATAATCAGAGAATGTGTAAAGATGTGTATCTTGGGAAAAATTACAGGGTTCTCGAGTTTTGAACAGATAGTATGTCTGTGTCATTTGCAGTTCAACTAGGAAAGAGTCACATTTAATCCTAGTCTAGAGTTAGGCAGAGTGTAGTCTTTAAAGGTTTAAGACCCCAGGTTTTTGCTTGCTGCTTGCCACTAGCCCCAACTTCTAGGAGATATTTACACTATCTTCCCATGTGACTTTCTCCAAATGATTACTTGTTCCCTTAAGCTGGCCATAGAGACAGATAGAAGTGAGACAGTGGGAAGAGTCTATTCAGTCAGAATCATGGAGAATTGTGTTGAGTAAACAGTAGTTAGGTGATTTCTAACAAGAGGAAGAATATATAAGCCCAGCATTTCAAACCTTGGGGAATAATCTTTCTGTGTACCAGATGATCATCAGAGCACCTAACAAAGTCTTGGGTCTGATGACTTGCCTTTTGGTAGATAGAGATTTGTCTTAGGAATTCCAAGTTTTGAGATCAGAAAAGGTTCATGGCTCCACAGAACTACCTGCCTGCAAACTACTTTAACCAAAACTTTCCTATAGTAGAGCTAGATGGCCATAATTTCTTTAAAAACACATTTCTTAGGCCAGCTGGAGCCTGTGGGAGCTATACTTCAATCAGTGACTGTGATGTCATGAACAACGAGGTCAGCATTTTATCCAAAGGAGCATGTTTCCACAGTGTTTCATCAGCATTAGCATAGCTTCACCATTGAAAGTGTGATTGGGTGTTGGCACCTGTTCTTCACAGTTCAACTGCTTAAAAATTCAAGAAAAGAGAGGAAGAACATTGGAAAGCATGAAAATGCTGACAGAAAGGCAGGTGGAAACTAAAGGCCACGAAACAAAAAGGAATGCAGACCAAGGCATCTGCTCCCACTTCTCCAACAGGACATGGGAAGCTGAAACCTCATACTTAATGTAAGCCAAGAGTCTTAGTTAGGGTTACTATTGCTGTAATGAAACGCTATGACCAAAAGCAACTTGAGGAAGAAAAGGTTTATTTCACTCAGTTCCATATAACAGTCCATCACTGAAAACAGGGTGGGAACTCAAGCAGGGAAGAAATCTGGAAGCAGGAGCTGAGGCAGAGACCATGGAGAGATGATACTTGCTGTCTTGTTCTCCATGGATTTCTCAGCCTGCTTTCTTATAGAACCCAGGACTACCTAGCCCAAGAATGGCACGACCCACAATGAGCTGAGTCCTCTCCCTTCTATCATTAATTGAGAAAATGTTCTAAAGCTGGATCTTATGAAGACATTTTCTCAGTTAAGGTTCCCTCCTCTCAGATGACTCTAGCTGGTTTCAAGTTGACATAAAACTAGTCAAGACACCAGAATACTGTAATAAAAAGAGGCTGTCAGTCTCAGTTGCAGGGCTTAAGGTTCTCCCATGTCTTAAATCCCTTAAATCGGCTGGGGAACTTGGTTTGACTGTGACTTCCATGAATGACAATTTCCTCAGAGAGGCTAGTTAAGACTCAGGAAGTTCTAAAGGAAGGTTCCTTTAGGCTTTGGAAATAAACAACTCAAAAGCTTCAGGAAATCTCTGAAACTGAGCAGAAGTACAATGCACCTCCCTCCTCAAGGTTACATAAATAATAAGGATTGCTGAGAGACAGGCTCAGACCAATCTGACTTCCGTGAGAGGCTCAGACCAACTGAACTTCCTGGAAGAGATGACATACAACCTGCTAAGCTGCCTTCAAGATATGCAGTGTACTCCAAAGTTACAGTTTTTGTGAGCTCTCATCCATGCTGTGGTATGATCTCTGTGATACAGCTGTCTTTGAAGTATTTCTATTCCTAAAAATAACTCTTTAGCCATATTCCTGTAATAAATATATTGAATTACCAAGTTGGACTTTGGTAATATCCTTACTTTGATGTTTGCTCTTTATCTGGGGTGAGTAGTCTCCTCAGAAACAGTGCCATATGACACCTCTTCCCATGTGACTTTGGAAAAGTCCATTTTGGCATTCCCCATATCTCTCAGAGATATGTCCTTATACCGTTTTGAAACAGGGCCTATTTGAAAGTTACATAGTTTGGTGGCTTAAAAACAAGATAATTACAAATGAGGAGGGCTGTTGACTCTCTGGGTGTGAGATTACAACATGATATTGTCTTGAAGAAAAAGAAGACTGAGCACACTGAGAAGATTGAGCAGATAAAGGCTCAGGCTATGGTGGTATGGTGTTTCTAACTTCTATACTGAGAAACAAATTCTACCATTTAGAATAAATTCAGGGAATGATATACAAATATATGATCAATAGAATGCTAGTTCAGTCTATCATTACCTCTCAGACAAAGGGTTTACAGCCAGTAAAAACAAGAATGCTGAAGTTCAAGTCCATCAGAGCAGTATAGCCCTCTCTTCCCTGGAGGGTTGACTTCTGGAAAGTATCTAAAAGGACTGAAATGCGTCCTCTATTACACTCCCTAATGTTCAATATGCCTATTCTACTCTCCAATACATTCAAGAGCCACCCTTGACCTTGACATGGGCCAACCATGACCATTCTAGCATGCACAAATGGGAATATTTGGAATGAGTAAGGATAGGTTAGGCCACAAGTTCCTAGCCTATATGTAGCCTATTTATTCCTTGATCACAAAAGGAGAGTTCCAGGCAATTGTTGATGAACTGAAGCTAAGTACTAGCCACACAAAAAACAATAACAAGGCAAACAAACAACAAAACAACAAACAACAAAAGATCGATAAGTCAATTAACCACACCTCCCCTTGGCAGGCTCAGATATTAAAGGACCTAGAAACAAGCTACTCCACCACGTTCTCATGTCTTTTTTGCTTTCTTTTGCCCTTGATGTTTGTACTTTAGCTTTTTACTATAATTTTAATATTTTACTTTTAAAAAACCCTTTTAAAATATTGTATTCTCCTTCTTGCATTTAAGTATACTTGTACATTTTTCTCTTTTCTTTTTTTTTCTTTGAGATAGGGTTTCTCTGTGTATCAGAGAAGTATTGAAACTCTCCCTGTAGACCAAGCTGGCCTTGAACACACAGAGATCCACTTGGTGCTGGCTCCAAAGAGCTGGGGCTAAAGGCATGCACCACCATGTCCAGCTGCATTCTTCTTTATTGTGCAATCAGTTGTTTAATCTCTTGATTTTTTCTCTCTCTCTTTATTCCTACCATTTTTATTCTTTCTTCTGTTTCTTTGCATTTTTAAAATTTCGCTTCTTTATACTCTTTCTCTACCATCTCTCAGCTCCCTCTGTCCCTTCCCCTTGCCTTTCATTCATTTATTATCTTTTGTCACAATTAATTTTTATAAATTCCACAGTCAATAAAATTCCATTTGCGTATCTATGGTCATTGGTATTATAGTAGTTGGATTTAATCAGTTTTAAGTCTATTTCTATGACTAATTTGATGATGGTGATATTAGAGTGACTTATTTTCTATACTCTGAGTAGTTGATTTGGAGCTGAGGCCTCAAGAGAATGCTTCTGATCAGACCAAACCAGAAGGTTTAGCTGCTCCAAGAGATTTTTGAAAATTGCCTCAAAGAAACAAGAAAAGTGAGAAAGTGGCAATACAACTGCCCAAAGCACAGCAACTCTCCAAAGAGCAATTCCTAAGGTGCATAAGTGGTTGGCATGGTATAAAAGTAACCAGAAGTCCAATTGTAAGAAAGGTCAAGGATGTCAATGATGATATAAATAGAACTATGGCATGCGGAAGTAAATTGAAGGTGTAGATAAGGAAGTCAGTGATATCTCTAAAAATTTCATCCCTCTGTCTGAGAACTTTAGCAAGAAAGTTGAGGTTTGGAAAAAAATGTAAGTTGGGAATGAAAAACTCAACAAATCAAACTTCGAACAGTGATAACTGCCATCCAGAAACCAGATCACACAGAGGGAAGAACAGCAAGAATGGAAATTAGGGCCTAGAAAACAAGATATCCATCTAAAAAATTTAAACAAATTAAACATAGCCACAAACTTCAAGATCCCTGGGACGTGATCAAGAAATCAAACCTGACAGTTTATGGGTAGAAGAAGCTGAGATGAAAATCAAAGGCATAAATGCCTATCTAATGAAAATTGAACAGAAACACCCTAAATCTAGGGAAAGTAGTAGTTATTCCAGCACAAGAGGCAAGTAAAATCCCAAGAAGACATGATGAGCAGAGAATATCTCATATTATAGTTAAAATAATCACTACAGAAACAGTATTGCAGCTGAGAGAAAAGCTGCCACCTGGGTTAGAAAAGCAAAACCATCAGGATAATAAAAGACTTTTCAACAGAAGTCCTTAAAGCCAGCAAATTCTGGCATGGTGCATTTCAAGCTCTAATAAAAAAAAAAAAATCAGCTGCCAACCATAAACACTGTCTCCACAAAGGTCACATTAGCAATAGAAGAGTAAGAAAGACAAACACAAGCTAACCACTCACCACTACTAAGCCAGTGTTACCAAAAAAAAAAAAAAATACTTAAAAGAATATTATATATACAGGAAGAAAAATGGCAGTCATAATCACAAAAATACATAAAAGAACACATTTCTTAAAAGGAAGAAATGTTCTTAGAAAAATAAGAATGAGCTTTAGGAACAGGGACAGCAGAAGGGGTAAGATGTAGCTTCTAGAGTTTCCTGGTATAATGGTGGATCTACAAGGATTTGCCTCCAGAGGACTTAGAGTTAATCAGGTTTACAAGATTAGACTTTAGTTGATTCACCCAGAGATTGAGTTACCATTGTTTCTGAACTAAGTTTGTGTTGCATTTTCCTTCACATGGCAGCTGGTCTGGGTTCAAGAGAGAAAGGTACAGCAGCAAAGTGTGGGTTTGCCTGTTGTGCACCACAGAGGCCATGGGGGATTTGAAGCATGGGGCTGGCATGGGAGTGACCCAAAAGTGGAGACCTAGTGAGCTGGGTGGAGAGATCATGGAGATCTGAGTCAGAGCTCCACGAGATAAAAGCAGATCAGACATTGCCCACCAGTGCATGGCCAGTCAGGCCGACAGGACTGAGAGAAGCAGGGCATAGTGCAGGAACTTGCAATGTTCTTTCTTTTTTATATTTCCCACAACAGATATGCATGTAAACATTCACTGTTGTAAACTTCTTATTCAATTTATTATTTGATTTTGTGTGTGAACTTTTGATGAATTTTTTGTCATGTGGTCATGTATTCTGAAGAGATGTGTAAGTGCTGAGGACAAAGAGTAAAGTCAGAACTGAGCTGTGGAGAATTTTTTAGACAGAACACTTTTTAGACAGAACTGAACTTAAGAACTTAGAAGGATAGGCATAGCATTGGGAGAAAAGACATTGAGAGTAAGAGCATTATCATGACATGAGACTGGGAGGAGAGAGCAAGATTAGAAGGAGAATACAGAGTGGACTAATTTAGAAACTATAGGTAACATAAAAAACTAAGAGAGCAATGTGCAGAATGCAGAGGGAAAGAGGAAGAAAGAAGACTCGGTAGGGAGAGAGCAGAGGAGCAGGCTGGCTTCTCCTTGCCATGGGACAAAACACATCTTTTCTTAATAACAAGGCAGGCTTGGTCTTATTAAAGGAACAAATATTCTTACAACCTTCAATTTAATTAATTTAGCATTAAAAGGGCAGAAGATTTTTTTCTCTATGCAATAAAGATTGGAGCTCATTTTTTCATCAAAAAAAAAAAAAAAGGAAACATAAGAATGAGATAAACCTCACACAACTGGATGGATGGAAATAAAGAATCAAAATCCTTGTAGATTTGATGTGAAATGAAGGGAAGACAAAGACTAAATCAAAGGAACATCTGGGTTGTTTACAGATTCTGTCTATTAAAAATAAGGCTGTTATGAACATAGCAGAGCACATGTTGTTGTACGGGGTTGTGTCTTTTGGGTATATGTCCAGGAGTATTATAACTAGGTCTTGTTTTATTTTTTTTGTTTTTGTTTTTTTTTGTTTGCTTTTGTTTTGTTTTTTTTTTCTAGACAGGGTTTCTCTGTGTAGCCCTGGCTATCTTGGAACTCACTCTGTAGACCAGGCTGGCCTCAAACTCAGAAATGCTGGGATTAAAGGCATGCACCACCACTGTCTGGCATAACTGGGTCTTTAGGTAGAACTATTTCCAATTTTCTGAGGAACCAGAAAATTGATTTCCAGAATGGTTGTACCAGTGTGCAATCCCATCAGCAATGGAGGAGTGTTCCCTTTTCTCCACATTCTTATCAGAATGTGCTGCCACTTGAGTTTTTGATCTTAGCCATTCCGATTGGTGTAGCATGGAATCTCACAGTTATTTTGATTTGCATTTCCCAGATGACTAAGGATGTTGAACATTTCTTTCTTATCATTATTAATTTATTTTATTTATTTGCATTCCAAATGTAGCCTCCCCTTTCTGGTTTCCCCCTCAGAGTTCTTCAGCCCATCCCCCTCCACTTTGTCTCTGAGAGGTTGCTCCCCCACCCACACACCCACCCCCTTACCTCCTCACTTCCCCCACCTCACCCACCCCAAGCATCCCCCTTCCCTGGGGCATCAAGTCTCTATAGGATTAGACGAATTCTCTCCCACTGAGGCCAGACAAGGCAGTCCTCTGCTGCATATGTGCTGTGGTCCATGGACTAGCCCTTTGGTTAGTGGCTAGTCTCTGGGAGCTCTGAGAGATCTGGCTTAGTTGATGCTGTGTTCTTCCTAGGGTTGGCATCCCCTTCAGCTCCTTCAATCCTTCCCTTAGCACTTCTGTAAGGATCTCCGACTTCAGGGGAACGGTTGGATGTAAGTATCTGCATCTGCTTCTTGGCCATTCTAGATTCTTCTGTTGAGATTCCTCTGTTTAGCTCTGTACACCATTTTTTAATTGGGCTATTTAGTTTGTTGGAGTCTATCTTCTTGAGTTCTTTATATATTTTGGATATTAGCCCTCTGTCAGATGTAGGGTTAGTAATGATATTTTCCCAATCTGTAGGCTGCTGTTTTGTCCTATTGACAGTGTTCTTTGCCTTACAGAAGCTTCTCAGTTCCAAGAGGTCCCATTTATCAATTGTTGACCTTAGAGCCTGAGCCATTTGGTGTTCTGTTCAAGAAATTTTCTCCTTTGTCAATGTACTCAAGGCTATTTCCCACTTTCTCTTGTATTAGATTCAGTATATCTGGTTTTATGTTGAGGTTCTTGATCCACTTGGACTTGAGCTTTGTGCAGGATAATAAATATAGATCTATTTACATTCTTCTACATACTGTCTACCAGTTAGCCCAGCACCATTTGTTGAAAATGCTTTCTTCTTTCTACTGTATAGTTTTGGCTATTTTGTCAAAGATAAAGTGCCCATAGGTGTGTGGGTTTATTTCTAGGTCTTTAATTCTATTCCATTGATCAGCCTGTCTTCTCAATACAAATATCACATGGTTTTTAATCACTATTTCTCTGTCCAGATGTCCCTTAACTGAAGAATGGATACAGAAAATATGGTTGGTTCATATAAACAATGAAAAGTCAAGGACATCATGTATTTTGCAGGCAAATGGATAGAACTAGAAAATATCATCCTGAGTGAGGTAACCCAGACCTAAAAGGACATGCGTGGTATTTCCTCACTGATAAGTGGGGTGGGGACATGGAGACATCCTCATGGAGATGGGGGGAGGAGGTATGGGATGTGGAACAGTCAGAAGGTGGACTGGGAGGGGGATAAAATTGTAAAAAAAGATTAAATAAAAAACTAAAAATAAAAAAGTAAGGATGCCATTATGCAAATAAAAAAAGAAAAGAAATGAAAGAAAAGAAGTCAAATCACCCTTACTTGAAAACATAAGCTGAGTGTAGAAGTACAGGCCTGTACTTATTCTTAGTACTGGAGAGCTGATACAGAGCTACAGTAAGTTTGAGGTCAGTTTTGACTATATAGTAACAAGTCAGAAAGGGCTACAAATCAAACCCTTGTCTGAGCAAAGCAAGTAAACAAGCAAGCAAACAAGCAAACAAATAAAAAACACAATAGAAAACCCATAATCAACCCAATTGATTTTCCACTAAGGTGCAAAGACACCCAACCACTTCAGTGAATGGAAGTGGGGAAATTGGATAGTCACAGGTTAAAGAAAGAAACTTTCTCCCTCTCAGCTTTTCTCTTTCTAAACAATTATCAGTTCAGTATGGGTCAAAGACTTTAAGACCTGCAGTGTCAAAATCGCTTGAGCAAACATCTTGAGATAACACAAGATATAGGCACAGCGATGGCCTTTAAGAAGGGCTCCAATATCCTGGGGAACACAGCAAGAATGGCAAAATAGGATTGCACAAACTTGAAAGCTTCATGCAGCACAGGAAACAATCAACAGTCATTAGGCAGTGTGCATAACCAGAGACAATCTTTGTCCACTATATACTCAACAGGGGATTAAAATCAAGAACACATAGAAATCCAAAGATTAATTGCCTTGATGTGTTCTTGGATTTGGTTTGCAAGAATTTTATTGAGTATTTTTGCATCGATATTCATAAGGGAAATTGGTCTGAAGTTTTCTTTTATTGTTGGGTCTTTGTGGGGCTTTGGTATCAGTGTAACTGTGGCTGGCCTCATAGAATGAATTGGGTAGTGTTCCTTCTGTTTCTATTTTATGGAATAGCTTGAAGAGTATTGGTATTAGGTCTTCTTTGAAGGTCTGATAGAATTCTGCACTGAACCCATCTGGTCCTGGGCTTTCTTTGTTTGGGAGACTTTTAATGACTGCTTCTATTTCTTTAGGAGTTATGGGACTGTTTAGATGGTTTATCTGATCCTGATTTAACTTTGGTAATTGGTATCTGCCTAGAAACTTGTCCATTTCCTCCAGATTTTCCAATTTTGTTGCATATAGGCTTTTGTAGTAGGATCTGATGGTTTTTTAAATTTCCTCAGAGTCTGTTGTTATATCTCCATTTTCATTTCTAATTTTGTTAATTTGGATACTGTCTCTGTGCCCTCTGGTTAGTCTGACTAAGGGTTTATCTATCTTGTTGATATTCTCAAAGAACCAGCTCTTGGTTTTGTTGATTCTTTGTATAGTTCTTTTAGTTTCCAGTTGGTTGATTTCAGCCCTTAATTTGATTATTTCTTGCCTTCTACTCCTCTTGTGTGTATTAGCTTCTTTTTGTTCTAGAACTTTCAGATGTACTGTTAAGCTATTAGTGTATGCTCTCTCCAGTTTCTTTTTGGAGGCATTCAGAGCTATGAGTTTTCCTCTTAACACTGCTTTCATTGTGTCCCATAGGTTTGGGTAAGTTGTACTTTCATTTTCATTGAATTCTAGGAAGTCTTTAATTTCCTTCTTTATTACTTCCTTGACCAACTTATCATTAAGCAGTGCATTGTTCAAGACAATCATTCACCATAATCAAGTAGGTTTCATCTCAGGGATGCAGGGATGGTTCAATATCCAGAAATCCATTAATGTAATCGACTAAATAAACAAACTCAAAGGAAAAAACCACATGGTCATCTCCTTAGATGCTGAAAAAGCATTTGACAAAATTCAACATCCCTTCATGATAAAAGTCTTGCAAAGATCAGGAATTCAAGGAGCATACCTAAACTTAGTAAAAGCAATATACAGCAAACCAGTGGCCAACATCAAACTAAATGGAGAGAAACTCGAAGCAATCCCACTAAAATCAGGGACTAGACAAGGTTGCCCTCTCTCTCCCTATCTATTCAACATAGTACTTGAAGTTCTAGCTAGAGCAATCAGGCAACAAAAGGAAATGAAAGGGATACAAATTGGAAAGGAAGAAATCAAAATATCACTATTTGCAGATGATATGATTGTATACTTAAGTGACCCGAAAAACTCCACCAGACATCTGCTACAGCTGATAAACAACTTCAGCAAAGTGGCTGGATACAAAATCAACTCAAGGAAATCAGTAGCCTTCCTATACTCGAAGGATAAACAGGCTGAGAAAGAAATTAGGGAAATGACACCCTTCACAATAGTCACAAACAATATAAAATATCTTGGTGTGACTCTAACCAAACAAATGAAAGATCTGTATAACAAGAACTTCAAGTCTCTGAAGAGAGAAATCGAAGAAGACCTCAGAAGATGGAAAGATCGCCCATGCTCATGGATCGGCAGGATTAACATAGTTAAAATGGCCATCTGGCCAAAAGCAATATACAGATTCAATGCTATCCCCATCAAAATCCCAACTCAATTCTTTGTAGACCTAGAAAGAGCAATTCTCAAATTCATATGGAATAACAAAAAACCCAGGATATCAAAAACTATCCTCAACAATAAAAGGTCTTCTGGGGGATTCAGCCTCTCTGACCTCAAACTGTACTACAGAGCAATAGTGATAAAAACTGCATGGTATTGGTACAGTGACAGGCAGGTAGATCAATGGAATAGAATGGAAGACCCAGAAATGAACCCGCACACATATGGTCACTTGATCTTCGACAAAGGAGCTAAAACCATACAGTGGAAAAAAACCAGCATCTTCAACAAATGGTGCTGGATCAACTGGCGGTCTACATGTAGAAGATTGCAAATTGATCCATTCCTATCTCCCTGCACAAAGCTCAAGTCCAAGTGGATCAAGGACCTTCACAAAAAAACAGATACTCTGAATCTAATAGAAGAGAAAGTGGGGAAGAGTCTCAAACACTTGGGCACAGGGGAAATGTTCTTGAACAGAACATCAATGGCTTGTGCTGTAAGGTCAAGAATTGACAGATGGGACCTCATAAAATTACAAAGCTTCTGTAAGGCAAAGGACATTGTAATTAGGGCAAAACGGCAACCAACGGATTGGGAAAGATCTTTACCAATCCTACATCTGATAGAGGGCTAATATCCAATGTATACAAAGAACTCAAGAAGCTAGACTCCAGAGATCCAAATAACCCTATCAAAAAATGGGGAAGTGAGCTAAACAGAGAATTCTCAACTGAGGAAACTCGAATGACCGAAAAGCACCTAAAGAAATGTTCAACATCCTTAGTCATCAGGGCAATGCAAATCAAAACAACCCTGAGATTCCACCTCACACTAGTCAGAATGGCTAAGATCAAAAACTCAGGTGACAGCAGATGTTGGCAAGGATGTGGAGAAAGAGGAACACTCCTCCATTGCTGGTGGGAATGCAAGTTGATTCAACCTCTCTGGAAATCAGTTTGGCGGACCGTCAGAAAATTGGACATAATACTACCTGAGGACCCAGCTATTCCACTCCTGGGCATATACCCAGAAGATGCTCCAACATGTAATAAAAACACATGTTCCACTATGTTCATAACAGCCATATTTATAATAGCCAGAAGCTGGAAACAACCCAGATGTCCCTCCACAGAGGAATGGATACAGAAAATGTGGTACATTTACACAATGGAATACTACTCAGCTATTAAAAACAATGACTTCATGAAATTCGCAGACAAATGGATGGATCTTGAAAACATCATTCTGAGGCAGGTAACACAGTCACAAAAGAATGAACATGGTATGTACTCACTGTTAAGTGGTTATTAGACTAAAAGTTTGAAATACCCAATTGTCACTTCACAGGAACAGTAGTACTGAGTACGAGGTCCCAGATGGAGGGCTTGGAGAAAGGACTGTAGGAGCTGAGGGAGTGTGCAGTCCCAGGGAGGTACAACACTGGCAACTGGCCTGACCCTCCATATTTCTAGAGACTGATCCACCAACTAAAGAATACACATGGAGGGACCCATAGTGCTGGCCACAAAGACTGCAGAGGAGGGTCTTGTTACCAGTCAGGGGGAGGAGAGGCCCTTGGGCCTGAGGGTGTTATATCCCCCAGTATAGGAGAATGTCAAGGAGGGAAGATGAGAGTGGGTAGGGAGGGGGTGGGGAGGTGAGTTGGAGAATATCCCCATAGAGGCAGGGGGAGGGCGGAGGAAATGGGGAGGTTCCAAAGGGGAGATCTGGAAAGGGGGAAACATTTGAAATGTAAATAAAATATGAAAATAAAAAACAAAACAAAACAAAAAAACCTAAGAACAATTACATTGCATATCACCATTACATCAGAGCAGGAAGAGAGAGTGAGATTAGAAGGAGGAGGACAGCAGAGTAGATTAATTTAGAAATTAAGAGAATATCTTAGAAATTGAGAAAGCAACTTAGAAATTGAGAAAGCATATAATCTGATACACGTTTGCCCTTTTACTGTCCCTTAGAAATAAAGAGGATGGTTCAGTAGGGGCAGAAGAAGAGCGTAATACCCAGAATTCCGAGAGGAAGAATCTGCAGAGAGAGCAGAAAGAGCACTCATGCTTCTCCTTACCACAGGACAGAACTGGTCTTTTCTTAACAGCAAGGCAGGCTTAGTCCTACTAAAGAAGACAAAGCTTTCTTTCTTGCAGTCTTGGGTTTAATTCATTTTGCAATAAAAGGGTAGAAGCTGTGTTAATCTATGTAATAAAGATTGTGACTCATTTGTCATCCAGAAAGAGTGAGTTCTTTCTGCACTGGCACTTGGGCTTTTGCTCCATATGCATGTGTGAGTATGGATGTGTGTGTGTGTGTGTGTGTGTGTGTGTACATATGTAATTATGAGATAAGTAAGTAGCTGAGCCTATCTGGAATGTATGAAGATGTAAGAGTACATGTACATGAATTTGTACGTGAATGTGTATGAGTTTAGGCATATATCATTGTGTAACAGTTTTCCTTCCTGCAAGGGACTCTCTTCTCCTGGTTCAATACAGGTTTATTGCTATAAACCTCCCTCCTGCCTGACAAGTGAGACAAGGTTTCTGGGCAAGAGAGAACAAAAAGCCCTAGCAATGAGCAGGAGGAGGAGAACTCAGAACTCTGAGGTAGGCGAGCTACTACTCCAAAGTAACTTAGAATCAAGATAGGTAAATGTTATTATTTCATTAAAAAGCAATCCTAATTTCTCGCAAGAACAGATCTTGCCCCCTGACGACACTCATTTTCCTTGTGAATGAATAAATGAATGAATGAATAAATGAATGGATAAATAAATAAATGGAAAAAAAGGAAGTCATGCTATAATCACCGAAACTTATGCATTGGTTAGTAAATTGGGTTGTTATATTTTTCTCTATTATAATATTATTATCTTTAAGTAAAAATTTATACTTTATTCTTGGATATTGATATTTAATTCAATAAACAATTTGTGTACTATTTTATAGAACTTAGAACTCCAGCTTTGGTTCTGCTTTTCTGGATGCATTGGGTCTTACAGTGTTTGGGACAACCAAATGCAAATTTCTCAGTGTTGTTACTTTGTGAGCATTGTCCTTCATGTTACTCTTCTGTACATTAAATATTTTCACCTTCAAGAATTAGCCCTGTCTGGCTGAGCAGTGGTGGCGCACGCCTTTAATCCCAGCACTTGGGAGGCAGAGGCAGGCAGATTTCTGAGTTCGAGGCCAGCCTGGTCTACAGAGTGAGTTCCAGGACAGCCAGGGCTACACAGAGAAACCCTGTCTCGGAAAACCAAAAAAAAAAAAAAAAAAAAAAAAAAAAAAGAATTAGCCCTGTCTTAGATCTCAGTCAATGAGAATCACTTAAATCCTACTTGCTCAGAGAAAAGCAAGAAAAAATTATGTGGTTCCTCATGAATATCAACAGCAGTTCTACAAACATGATTTATTGCCAAGGACCAATCCTAATGATATTCCTATCTTATAACTTGCACTTGGGAATGGGTGCATGATATATTTAGATATTCTAAGAAAGAAAAATGTTTGGCTATAGTTTTTATGTGACAAATGTGGTTTTTTAACAAAGTTTTAAACCTTTGATTTAATCAACATTATTCTCCAGAGGGGTGCACTGTTCCTGGAGGTATTGCAATACCAGGTTGATGCATGGAGCAAGCTCCTATTTTGACTCCTAGTTCCAAAAATCAGATATATATATATATCCTCAGATAGAAGATATATCAAAAATTAAACTGATAAGAACAGATACTACACTTGATCTTAGCCAAAAGGCTGAGAAGTGACGACAAATGTGTTTTTATAACACAGTATTAAACATGCATTTTTCATTTAAAAAAATAAAAATAGAGATGCCCCAATAGAGGAATCAGGAGGCTGTTGCTGGCATGGATACAGAAGCAGGGCTGTAGAAACCCACTGGAATTCACATCCTGCCATCAGGTGGTGTAGATGCTGGACAAGGAGCTACAGGATTTGTCATTTGCCTGACTGTTTCAGTCTTACTTTAAACCCATTTCTCCTTTCCCTCCTAACTTCCTCCCTTTGGAGTGAGAAGGTTTGCGCTATGCCATTGTATATCAGAAGCATAAACCTTGCATTTAAAATTTTATATCAACTCAAAGCTAAGAACGTAACCTGTGCTTCAGGGAGGACTTTGTAGATGAGCTTTCGAATAGCTCTGGATTTATTAGGAAACTGTGGGTGATGGGTTTAGACTTTGATGACTTTGTTGCAAGATGGCTAGAGGGGACTCTCTGAGCTTGTACCTTAAAGGGAACCCTGTTCTTAACCACTCCAGTCTCTCTCTGCTTCCAGATCACCATGGGGGTGGCCAGCTACACTCTGCCAAGAGCCTCTGCTGTAATAATGCTTCCCCTTACCACAGACCCATAGCAATGGAGCAAGTAGGCCATAGGCTAGAACCTTTGAATCCGTGAGCCCCTTCAGTTTGTCTTTCAGGTAGAGTCATTGTAATGAAAAGAAAAAAAGAATAACTACGTGTCCCAGGCTACTCCTCCCACTGCCAGAAGGACTGAATCTGTCTTGCAGGCCAAGAAACTACACAGGCCATGGTAGCAATCTGAAAGAGATGACCAAGTTAAATCTAGCTCACAGGGAGTGTTCACCACAGCCTCAGGATGTCGCCTGCTGTGTGGCTGTAAACTTGGGGTCCTTTGCCTGTCTCTATTGTTGCCTCCTCTGAAATGACCTCACCAGCTCTCCCTGGGACAAGCCAGATATTTATACCAAGCTTCTGAGTGTGGACAATGCTGAGACTGGGAAGATAGGATTGACAACCTTGGAGTGTTAATAATTTTGTATATTAGGATTGATTAATTGGGAGATAGACAATGGTTAGTGTATTTAAAATAGATTTTCAAATTATTATTGATGTACATGTATCCCCCACTCTTCTTGCACGTGTGTGTGTGTGTGTGTGTGTGCATGTGCACACCATATGACTGCCTACAGAAACCAGGAGAAAATGTCAGATGCCCTGCAGCTAAAGTTACTGATGGCTGTGAGCCACTCTTGTGGGTTCTGGGAATGAAACCTGGCTTCTCTGCAAAAAGTGGTCTTTACCACTGAGCCATCTCTCCAGCCCCCATGAATATTAACTTCCAAACAGTAGGTTAATACATCTGAAGTTCTAGATAGTGTGTCTTCCTGGCTCACTGTATCAGAACTTCTCTGTTTGTTTTGAGACAGTGTTTCTCTGTGTAGCCCTGGCTGTCCTGGAACTCATTCGCTCTGTAGTCAAGGCTATTCAAACTTAGAGATCTATGTATCTCTGCCTCCCTAATTCTGGGATTAAAGTTGTGTGCCACCACCACCTGGTTTCAAGTACTCCTCTGACTCAGTTGCTCTCAGTCCTAGCATCAGCATACAATGGCACTCGGCACTCAATATCTTCTGCCCTGGTTACCTTGACCAATTGGATCAGCATGATTATAGCAGGAAGCATAAAACCAGTATTTTAAAACTGATATCAGATAATTCCAGTGTTGAGAAGACTCTAGGGTGGGCATATGGGCTGTTAGCACAATGGAGAAGGGCATAAAAGAGCAGACAGAGGCTTAAGTGACTCAGTCTCAATTCCCTGGGCACTCAGTGTCTGTGTCCAAGGTTCTTTACAGTCTCAGTCTTCTGGCAACTCTTAAATCAACAGGCCCAAAGATGCCTGGCCCCATCCCAGAGGAAGCTGAATCAGCCTGGGGGAGGCCCTGGGCATGGGTTTAAAAGTTTATATTTTTTACAAGTTAAACTCTGGGAGAGTTTAATTGTAGCCAAGGGAAAGACCTCTACTATCCCTGACCTGACTATAGACCTTGTGAACTGCCCAGCTTCAATCCCTCCTCTGTCACCCTGAGATCTTTCCCTTCCAGAGCCTCAGATTGGTCCTGGTTGAGAGATTTGCTCTTAAGACCCTCCCTTGTAGACTTCACAAGGTCTGGAGCAAGGATGAGCCTGGCTAGAAATCTCTGAGTGCTAAAACAAGAATCCATTAGGACCCTCAGTCTTCTAGACAGGTAGTATTTTAAATTTATTTTTATTTTATAAATAGTTTATTCTGTGTGTTATCCACAACTTAAACCACCTCTTTGTGTTCTCCTGCATGGTCCAGCTTCCTCCTTTGACTCTAGGTTCACAAATCAGGGATTGGATCTTCTTGTTCTCCAGTGTACTCCCTGAACCTGGAGAGGGTCTGAAGCTAAGTATGTGGTCAGTAGATAGCTGTTGAGCCACCACTGCTCTTACCCTCCACAGGGTTTTGTGGCTTGGGGTTAAACGCTATTGTTAATGGTTTTTGATTCAGGAGAATACACTTGGACATAGGCGTGTTCTATAGATGGGACACATTCATAGTTTCTGACTGAGAAAGGGCACCATGACAATATCTCCAGCTATAGAACTATTATGGGCATTTCTACCAGCAGGTGGCAGTAAGTGACCTTTATGAGTCAGAGAGAAAGAGGAGAAATTGCTCTATCATGGGAAAATTTGGACATTCATGCATGCAAGCATCCATCCATCCATCCATCCATCCACCCACCCAACTGTACATCCACTAGTTCATTCACCAATGTCTCCTTTTGTGCAGTATCTTATCTAAACATCCATTTAACAATGAACAAATTTTTCAAGAGTAAAATGATAGCCAAGACGGTAGGAGACTATTCCAAACCACACATGAGTCATCATAACACAGGGCAGTGGAGGGAGTTTAACAAAGCAACCTGAGAGTGAGACACAGGTGACCATTCATAGAGGTCACTAGGGGCATAGGAAAAGCTGAAGAATAGCAATGACAGCTTTCAAGTTGTATCTTCAAAGATCCCTCTGAATCAGCCCAAAGGGATAAAACCAAACTATTACTGGAGTATGGAGTGGAGGGGATTGGCATCGTTGTGGGTCAGACTGGATAAGGTAGTGGCTGTGAGTGGAAGGGAAGGGTTGGGAAGGGATGGGAGGAGAAGAGGAAGAGGAAGGAAGAAAAGAGAAATGAGTCATTCATACCCATTATTCTGGAAGATATGCCTGGACATTGATGTTCACCATTAAACTGGAACTACGCCATAGATATGGCTCTCAACTTTCATCTAATCACTAGAGAAGGGTCCTCAACTATTGCTTGCTTTAACGTCACCCTGAAAGGACCTTGTAGGAGTATAGTTGAGGTGATGCAGGTCTTGAGGTTCCACTGGCTCCATGCCCCAGGGATGTTTCTTACCCAGGCTGCCTATCACTCCACCCACTCTGTGGTCAAAGATGATGCCTCACCTGGGACTAGAATAAGCTGTGCTGGACTGGAACAGCCTCACAGGGACTTCTCCACAACATAGATCAGCCACCACCATTTTATGGTTCTTCTTTATGGCCAATTCATCACGTAGAAATTGAAAAAATGTTGGGGTGGAGCAAATTCTCAGCTTCTTCAGTATAGTCTCCTAGTGAAAACATGGAAAGACACAAGAAATTAAGGGGGGATGAGAAGGGAAATGAGATGAGGTGGGAAGAGATCTCTTTACCCTAACACTCTGGTTTGTGGCTGCATTAAGATGTTTGTGTAACTGGCATGATGAGACTTAGTGACTTTTTAAAAATATTTAATTTTTTTTTATGTGTATGAGTGTTCTGCCTGCATGGATGTCTATGCATTGCCTGTGTGTCTAGTGCCCTCATGGCCAGAAGAAGGTGTCAGATGCCCTAGAATTGGAGATGCAGATGGTTGTGAGTCAATATGTAGGTGCTTGGAACTGAAGCCTGATCCTCTGCAAGAGTAACAATGGCTCTTAGCCACTGAACTCTCCCTTCATTCCGTATACGTCCTGTACGTTTGTTTGTTTATTTGCTTGTTTGTTTTTGAAACACATGACCTGAAACTCACTGTGTAAGATAGGCTGGCCTCAGCTTGCTTCTGCCTCCTGAGTGCTGGGATTACAGGAGGACACCAGCATGCTCTGCCTTGCTTGGTCACTTTTGTTTTTTATCTAATCAGTACTGTGCTCACAAATAAGCCTTTAGAATTCCCCTCATTACCTTACAATCTCATCAACGAGAAAAACTCATCCTACCTCCACCTCTCCACCTTCCACTCCTACCCTCTACCACCCCACTCCTAAGTCCCCCCAGCTCCCATTCCTACCTCACCACTTCCCTACCCTTTCCTCTCCTCCCCATCACCCCAACCCTTCCACACTCTCACCCCCATGGCAGGTATGCAAACTTGTAACTTTCTTAATGGTTCTTACTACTTTCAAAAGAGTTCAGCATGTATTATTCATTGGAAGTACCATTTCATTTCAAATTGTGAGACGGAAGCCTGTTTTGTTGTTGTTGTTGTTTGGTTTTGTTTTGTTTGTTTTTTGTTTTGTTTTGTAATTCACTGGCCATTAGGGCCGTAGTAATTAGAAATGACTAAATAGAGTCACTGAATATGTTGGTTTGGGGGAAAATCATTTTAAAATGGGGTGGGGGGTATTCTGGACTTTGAAATTTTTTGGTTTTCTTCTGTTTAAAAGTATAAAATGGGCTTAAGAGATGGTGCAGTGTCTAAAGGGTTAACACACTCTTGTAAAGAACCCAAGTTTGGTTCCCAGCACCCCACATCAGGAAGCTGCAACCTCAGCTCCTGGAGATCCAGCGGAGCCTGTTTTTGCTACTTTGTGGGTTCATTATTTTTCTACCATTTACCCTCCTGTTTTAATTCCCTATCACTAGAAAGGACTGAAAGAAGAAGGTGTGTGTGTGTGTGTGTGTGTGTGTGTGTGTGTGTGTGTGAGAGAGAGAGAGAGAGAGAGAGAGAGAGAGAGAGACCTGAGTCTTATTTCTTTCCTTTTGTTTCCTTTTCTTTCCTTTCATACTCTTTGAGCATGACTACTAACAAACTGCAATGAATCCTTCAAATGACCAACAATCATCCACCTCTTGTGGCCTAACATTTATATACCCTTTGAATGTTTCCAGTATTCCAAATGTTACACAATCACAGAAAATACCTGCAGCTGGCAAAATAACATACCTCTCCTAGTGCTCAAGGCATATCATATTCAGCTGCTACAGACAGTCCAACGCAGCCCCATATCCCTACACCTAGGATTAAAATGAAACATATTCTTATAATAGTTCTGTGGTTTTTTTCAAGAAACCAAAATTCTAAAATTGTCACTACAGTTCCTCCCTTCTGTTTTAAGCCATTAATTGGGCTGTGTGTATTGTGGAAATTATAAACAGAGACATGTTCAATGAAATAAATGATTTTCAGGTCAGTGGCCAAGGTTCTCAGGAGACCACTCTTGCTCATCTCTAATCTTTATCATTTTTGATGATAGCTGGAAATTTTTATTTCCTGTGGAAACAAACAAATGTGTTACCAACACAAAACTTTTGCTGGCTTACATTCTGATGATAACACATTCTTATAGTATATAGACTGAGTTAATTCCACAGTTTTTCCTACAACTTGGTTACTCTCCCTTGCTGAGTGATGAGGGTTTTTGGTCTACATGTTACTCCTTGACTGACAATAGGCAAACAACTCATAGTAATTGCTGTGGGGCCTAGAGCTATACCCCCTCCCCATTTCATTTTCCAAGAGCAAGAAATTGCTTTGGATATCTCTTTTGGATCTGCATTCCTAATGTGATGATTGCCTTTGCTGAATTGCACACATACCCCCAAGAATACTAAGCCCTCTTTCTCTTTGAGATTTAGGAAAACCATTGCCCTAGAAATGGCTCATTCACTTTTCCAGCACAAAATATTGTATTTCTTGCAATTAACACACTGGGCATTTTGAGATCTGAGGCTTTTTGGTTTGGTGACAGTCTCTTTGCCAATGACTGTCCAATCCCCTTAATTGATATCAATTCCCCAGGCATTTTGATATCTGAGACTCTTGACTATAACTTGACCTATTATATTAACATGGTTTGCATTAGAACCAATATTGGTCATATCCCTTATCCAGTCATCCATAAGTGCTGCTTACACTTTTAATGATCTAATAACATCATTACATTAGTTATTTGCATTTTCATATGCCAAGGTTTCTATCAACACTTGTCTTGTGGCATGGTCTGATACAGTTTTGTTAATAGCTGAGGCTAGTCTTTGTAGAAACTCAGTGAAGGTTTTTCTGGAACCTTGTATTATCTTTGTAAATGAGGTGAACTTTTCCCTGGGCTCCTCAACTTTGTTCTAAGCTCCTAAAGCCACGAAACAACATTGTTCTATAATAGCATCATCAAATTGAATCTGTTCTTATATATCAGAGTACTACCCTTGGCCTAGCAACTCATTTTTTACTATACCCATTTCCCTTGCTCTATTTTGCTGTTCAGTATTCACAACTTCTTTCCTCCACCATGTTAACCATTGCAACTCTGGACCAGCATCTAGTACAGCTGTTAACAATTCCTTCCAGTCTTGGGGATTGGGGATTTTTAGTAGATCAGTTATTTAGAATTTATTTCACATAAGGCAAGTACATCCCATATATAATCATGGCCTCTTTAAAATGCCTTAGATCTATCATTTCTACAAGATGCCATCCTATCTCCTTATAACCTTTTTCCATACTGAAGGTGATTTTGTGACCCCAGGCCAGCCCTCTTCCCTCTCCGGTGGCAAGGTTGGTTCAAGATTAACACTTTCTCTTAAAATGAGCTGTTTCAGCCCATTGCTCTCCCCCTTTTCAGCTTTTCTCTAGCTCAACTGCTTTCTGCAGTTTCTTTCTCTCTTGAAACTCCAGCTCTTTTGCTCAGTCACCCAGACTGAGAGTTTTTATTCTCTTCTTTTTCTGTGCTCCTTGCCTCCCAGGAGCCTCCATTTCTGCCTGCAAGCTCTCCAGTTGCACTGCCAACTAACTCTACAACTCTTTCAGAAAAGAACGAATAGAGTGACCTCTTTTGTTTTTCCATTTCAGCCAATTTTTTGTTTCGTTTTTTGTTTGTTTGTTTCTCAGTCCCCTCCATTTCCACACACATTTTTATCCAACTGCTCAGTCATTCTTTCAACCTTTTTTGAAATAGAATATACGAAGAAGAAGGGGGAATAGGAAATCCTCTCTGGGAGCAGAGAGGGGATATCACAGTGGTAGTAGCCACAATAATTTTTTTTGCTGGCATCTTGAAAAAAAATCCATTCTTTCATCCCCTGACATTTTCTCTACAGCATTTCAAATCAAATTTCCCATTTTCACCTTAACTTTTAAGCCACACATTTGGCTGCTACTTGTAGCTGGTCTTTGCTACTTTCTGGGTTCTTCTTTTTCCCACACTTTACCCCCCCCCCCAAACACAAATTTTACCCCCATCACTAGAATCCAGTGCCTTCTTCTGGACTCTATAGGCACTGCATACAGGTATCACAAATGTACAAATCTTTGAAAGTTAAATTTGTAAAAAGAAAAAGAGAAAAAACTACATCAGATCACTCTACTATAATGTCAATATGTAATTGTATCACTGTACATAAAATGCAGTATGACTTTATAAACATATAAAGAAAAAATGAAACATAAGAGTACAGTTTACCAATCATTAGGCATAGAGCATACCTTTACATAATGTAATTTCAAAAACAAAACAAAAACAAAAAAACAAAAAACAAAAAACAAAAAACAAACCAACATTCATAGCTACAGTAGGATACTGAAATTTGTCTCTTTTCCTCAATTCCCATACTCAATTCTGACTATGTACTATTTGCTTAACCAATTCTGACTGTGTTTCATACCAACTCGTCCTGAAATTTGTTTTTATGGTGGAAGTCAAGATCCTGCTACATGTCAGTGGGCTCTCTGGCAAGAACTCCTTAGGCTGCACAGACCACAACACCCAGCTTTCTTGGGTGTGGGCAGGGGATGTCATCTAAGATCCTTGGAAGAACTGGTGATGCATTTCTCCTTAACCATCACTTCCCTATAGTGTTTTCTGTATCACATTCTGATGTCAAATGGAACCATCCCTGCTACCTAAAGAATCATCACTGTAAGGAATGATATACCAATACACTAAGTCACTCTGATGATTTCTAGAAAGCCACCCAAAATCTACTTGGGGTAAGTTAGTTGTTTATTAAATGCCTTGGAAGAGCTGACCTCATTAAGCCACACATGTTGCATCTCAAACACATTTAGATGATCAATGATTTAGTTCATCTAAAAATTGCAAAAAGTTTGTGTGTTTTTCCATGATAACTAAGTTTTTCCCATCCTTCCTCCTCATCCTTACACACTAACTGCCTGTGCAAAATTCAGTCCCATGAAGAAGGAATCTTGCCAGCATTGTATCTGGAAACCACTTTGCAAAGTTACACTTACAGCCTCAATGATTTCTCTTATTTCAATTCTGACTTTTATGATTATTTTGTATTTGTATTCAAATGACTGTTTGTTTACTACCTTCTCCTTTTAATTCATTTTTTAATATCCCAGGAAGAAAATTTCTCATATGACTAGAGTAACTTTCTTTTTTTAAAAAAGTTTTCAGCTAGATGTGGTGGTACATACTTTTAATACCAACACTTGGGAGGCAGAGCCAGATGTATCTCTGTGTTTTGAGACCATCCTGGTCTATATAGCAAGTTCCAGGCAATTCAAGTATGAGTAATGACATACTGTCTCAAAAAAAAAAAAAAAATTAACAGGGGGCTGGAGATAAGGCTCAGCAATTAAGAGTTCTTACTACACTTACAGAGGGTATAAGTTTGGTTTCCAGCACCCACATGGTAGCTCACAACCATCTATAACTCCAGTCCAAGCCTAAATGGAATTGCACCATATGGGGTGATAATGGTCCCTTGAAGGTTCATGTATTATCAAACAAATTCCAGAGCCAGGCATGGGCAATCTCCTTTTAAGCTATAGGCCATGGGAGTTCTCTAGATTTCCCAAACAACATAAGAAAGGTAAACAGTATAACAACATCTCCCTTTGTCTTCTGTGGTCTTCCAGGACTTGAAGGTAAGCTTCTATTGCTGAAGATATCACGATATCACAGGACTTGGAAAATCGAGTTGGAAGTGACCCAGAAGTTTTCACCTCAAGGATTAGCTCTCATATTAGAACATGTTATGAAAACCAATAAAGGAGAAAACTCAATTGGTCGTCCTACTGAACTGTAAAACCTATAAGTTACAGCAATGACTCACTTGGCACTATATCTCCAATGGTCCAATAGTGGATCTCTTATCTTATGGATAACCAGAAGCTGTCTAATTAGACTTAAGACCCACTCAATAGGCAGGATTTGATGATTTATGTAAACATAGGTAGCTTTTCATGGTAGAAGAGGCCATAGATCTTAGAGAACCTACTGCTGTTTTTCTAAACAAATGAAATTCTTAACTGTATTCTAAATACTTACCTTTATGCCTACAGACAAAAGTAGCTCTCATTCCTCATCCAAGAAACTTCTTGGAACACACAGAGACCATTACAAGAAACTATAATTGATCAAAATGCAGAGAATATGTGACTGCTAAGTGTCCAACTCAAGTTGATACATCTACAACACAACTCCTAAATCTAAGGCACAAGGAAAAATGTGGAAGAAGAGTGAAAAGATTGTAAAAGGCAGAGGACTAGGATTGTGCTGCTAGATATGGCCTTCTAGATGTGACAGGGAAGCTGTTCCCATAAAATATCAACAATACAGTTGCATAAACAAGATACACATAAGGACAACAGTAATTGGTATGTCAATGTAGCTGGGTGGAATTTCATAAGTCTCCACCAAGGTGAAGATCTATAGGTCAACTCTAAACACTTGTACACGTGAGCAACACTAAATGGACTCTGGAGGACACACACACACACACACACACACACATACACACAATGAATTTGAAAGGGTGGGAGCACTATGAGAGGAGCTGTTGTAGGGAGAGGTAGGAATAGAGATGATGTGAATGCACCACTAGTATCCTGTGTGAAATACTCAAAAGCCTTAAAAAAATTAACTAAAAACTCTAGAAATCACATAGTATATATTAGTTGACAAAAATAGGTTTCATTAAGACATTTAATACTTGTATATAATGTTTTTATTCTATGTTATTAACTGAAATGGCTGTATACACTTGGCCCAGGGAGTAGCACTATTAGAGGGTGTGGCCCTGTTGGAGTAAGTGTGTCACTGTAGCTTTAAGACCCTCATCCTAGCTTCCTGGAAGTCAGTATTCTAATAGCAGCCTTCAGATAGAGATGTAGAACTCTCAGCTCCTCCTGCAACATGCCTGACTGGATGCTGTCATGTTCCTGCCTTGAAGATACTGGAGTGAACCTCTGAACCTGTAAGCCAGCCCCAATTAAATGTTGTCTTTTATAAGACTTGCCTTGGTCATGGTGTCTGTTCACAGCAGTAAAACCCTAACTAAAACACTACCATTGCCTACTCACACTGATCACCTTCTTCTTCCCAACTGCTTTTTGTCTATTGTGGTTTTTTGTGACCTAGTAAATTTCATTAGCTATATTTACAGGAACATGGGTGGGGTGTTTATTTGCAGGAGCAACTTACCACTTAAAAATGTCTTTTGCTTTCCCCAACAACCATTAACAACCTCAGGAAGGGTAGGTCCTTGTGAAACCCTCCCCCATCTGTACTGATGGAGCTAATCTTGTGGAGATCTTGTCACAGCTGCTGAGAGTCCAAGTAGTTCCTATACTTCTAGTTCATATGTTCTTTACAACCCTTCCTTCTTCTACAGTTTCTAAGATGTAGACGTTTCATCTATGGGTGAGTATTCAACAGTCATTTATTCTCAATATTCTGACCAGTTATGAACCTCTATAGTCATTGTTAACTACTGAAAACCAAAAGCTTCTCTGATCAAGCACTAAGGTATAGACAAAAACATAGCCATCAAAAGCAATTTGATGGCATGCTGTGTTTATTTAACAAAGCAAGATGGTAGCTTACTCAGTAGGGCTTTTAACTTCTTCAGCCACTGATGCTTGCCCAGATTTTGCAGTACTAGATATGAGTAATGTTGAAGGGAGTAAAACTACCATGATACTGTTGCACTAGTGGGTACCTCTTTGCCTAGCAGGTTGGTAATGTGATACACAGGATCCATAATTACGTAAAACTATTCACAATTCTCCTGCAGCAGCCTACAAAGAATCTTCTATCATTATAAAAACTATACAACCTAGCACCCTTCTTATTGGCAGCATTTATGGAGTAAGAAAATTTATCTTCTTTCTGACTGACTGCATCCTTTTAAAGGCACATTATTTTTTGTGCATTCAAAGAGTTAAAAGAAGGGCTCCCCCTTCTTTATCATGGTACTAAAACAGCTTGAGATAAGATTTACTTTTTAACGTCAGGAAACTCACACAATATCTTTTGTGACAATCTCTTCAAACAGTAGGATCTCAGTCTGAAAGACATGAACATGGACTCTAAAGGTCCTAATTTCACAAAAGGTTCAGACACAGCTACTCTGTTGATCTAACCATTACTTTTAAGATTATTCTTAGAAGACACCCTGTGGGTCATATAATCAATAGATCTCCAGGGACACTTGGAGGAAAATTAAGCAAGTCAGCAAAGTTCCCAGTAGATGAGTGTAATCCAGTGATCTTTTCATCCAGAAAATATTTCTTTTAATTTCTTTCTTTCTTTCTTTCTTTTTGTTTGTTTGTTTGTTTTTGTTTTTTTGAGACAGGGTTTCTCTATGTAGCCCTGGCTGCCCTGGAACTCACTCTGTAGACCAGGCTGGCTCCGAACTCAGAAATCCACCTGCCTCTGCCTCCCAAGTGCTGGGATTAAAGGCATGCACCACCACTGCCTGGCTAATTTTTTTCTTTTAAATATACAAACAAATACAAAGGAAACAGTGAGGTAACTATGGACAACCAACCTTCTACTCATGAGAACTCACCTTCAGTTTTTCTGTAACTAGACCACTTTAAAGCAGATACATTAAAAATAATAAAACTAATGCTTTCCTACACTGTAAGTTGGTAATGAGGAAGTATGGAAAATTTGCCTAAAGGGGGACTATAAACTTCTGCATAATTTTTTACTTAGGTTTGTTCTGTAAAATGGAAAGTAAATGGCCTGACATATTCTTAAATAGAAATAAACTCCCAAGAAAAATTTACATTTAATCCCTAGTTAGGTATCTCTTCTATGCAGTTTGATAAATTTCTACTGTATAATGCTATATAAGAGAAGATATTTTCAATTTATGATGATACACGGGTCACTCCTACTGCAGGCCTGCTCAGGCAACTTACTCAGTTTTGTCTGAAGCAAAAGAATTATCCATTTTACTCTTACAGAAATTTCCACCTGATAATAACAATGGATTTGTATTATTATCTACAGGTCAGTTGTAATAGTGAAAAAATCTCAGGGTTGAAGTGATTGCTTAAGTTTAAGAGCTCTTATTTGCTCTTACAGAAGTCTGGAGTTCTGTTTCCTGTACCCACATCAGACAGGGTATCTGATACCCTCTTCTGACTTCTGTAGGTACCTAAACATGTCACACACATGCGCGTGCACACACACACACACACACACACAGACACAGAGAGAGAGAGAGAGAGAGAGAGAGAGAGAGAGAGAGAGAGAGAGAGAAATGCCTTAAGAAAGGAAGGGAGGAAGAAAGAAAAAAACCTCTGTTTGGCTTACTGTCAATCATATCCAGTACCCATAGTACTTGTATTTGGAAACTTGGAATCAAACAGATTCCAATTGCACCAATGGCTTTGTAGTAACTATTTCTGGCCATAATTGTTCGAGGATAAATGAAAAAATGCATGTGGAGATGTCCTTGGGTTCCAGGACACTGTATGGAAATTCTACTGTCCTGCAACTTTGCTCCTTTTACAACAAAGATGGACATGATCTATTTCACTAGCCTGATAATTTAGCTTCTGTATTCATTTCTTAGTAGTAACTCTTGAACAATATAGAGGCATTTGCAAAGTCTCTTTCTCTCTCTCTCTCTCTCTCTCTCTCTCTCTCTCTCTCTCTCGTGTGTGTGTGTTTGATGTGTTTGTGAGTATGTGTATATATGTTCATGGATGCATTTGCCTTTTGTATGCAGGCCAGAAAACAACTTCAGGGATTGTTCTTCAGAAGACAGCATCCACATTGCTTTCTGAGACAAAATCTCTCATTGGCCAGGAGTGTACTCAAGGTAGTTGGGCTGACTCACCAGCCAGCCCAAGAGACCTACTGTCTCATCTTCCCAGCATTGGGATTACAAGCAAAGGCCACCATGTCTGGCTTTTTTTTTTTTTTTTACAGTACTAGGAATCAAACCTAGGTCCACATGCTTGCACAGTAAGCACATTATAGACTGATCTACCTTCCCAGCCTGTGATCTCACCCGTAAAGGCAGAAGTTATGAAGACAGTCACTCTTTAAAACTATGTGGCTCTTAATGTTTAAACATCAGTAGGGAAGGGAGAACAAGGGTCACCATTAGTTTTTGAGACAGGTTCTCTCACTGGACCCAGAGCCCATGAGTTCCACAAACTAGTTAGCTAACCAGCTCCAGAGATCCTCCTCCCTCCACCTCCCAGCACCAGAAATACAAGTGCATATGGCTGTGCTCAGCTTTTTATGTGATTAGTGGGGATGCAAACTTGGCTCCTTGTGTTTGTGCAACAAGTACTTTACCAACTCAGCCATCTTCATGAAGGGGAAAGGAGTCATGCATAGAAAGGCAAGAAAAATTAAGGGATGTGGGGCAGAAAAGGAGATAAAAAAGAAGAGCATTTCTCTGGATCTAGTCTTTGACTCTCAGGCTCAGAGTCAAAAATCCTAACACTGGCCGAGCAATCCACCAGCAAAGAAAGATTGTTGGGATGGCCAATGAAATATACCTATACACCCAGGTTAAACTTTCACCTTCTATAAGTATAATAAAAATTATTAGGGTTGGTGGCAGGGTATGCCTTTTTTCCAGTGGTTGTCGAGGGGTTAATTTCCTGGAAAAAGAGATGCAGAAGAGAATGGATGATAAATAACTGGACCACTGCTGCTCTGTCTGTATTGAGACAGTCATCCTCATGGGACACTCACAGAAGCAAGTACCTATAACTGTACTTTGTGGCTACTTATTGGGTTCTTCTTCCTACAGCCCTTCTGCACCCTTATCCCTTACAACCTCCCAACAGTAGATCGGAGAAAAAGAAGGTTAGAGGGGAAAGGGGGTGTCAATCTCATTAGACTACTTCCTGCCAATGAAAGGTACTAAGTTCCTAGGGGCAAATCCAATCTTTATCATCAGGATATCTCCAATCAGCAACAGCAACCAGCAAAAGCAGCAAAACAGCAAATGCAACAGCAAGAACCAGGAGCAGTGAGGGCAGCAGCACCAGGAGCAACAGAGGAACCAGTAGTGAGAGAAGCAGCCACTTACTTCTCTCAGGGTTCTGGCCTTTTTATACCTTCTTAAGCGTCCCCAGAATTCCAAATGTAAACTATCTTCAGGTGGCAGAATCACTCCACTACCAGAGCATGAGACAAATCATAGTTAGCTGCTGTGGATAATCTGAAGCAACCCCATATCCCACACCTGGGATTAAGACAAAAATTCACATGAAATAACTGTTTTTTTGTTTTGTTTTGTTTTGTTTTTTTAAGAAACCAAAATTTTCACTACAGAACACAGTCAATTTTTAGGGCAGTAACACTATTCTATATAATATTTGATGGTAGAAATGTGGCGTATGTATTTGCCAAAACCTGTAGAAATAGACAGAGCAATAACTAGGTCTCTATTTTCTCTTTTATCTTAATAGCACTCCTTTCTCATGGGTGAGCCATTCAGCATGTCCACATCAATCAGCACAACTATCCCATTAAAGAGAAAGTTCTGTTCATAACTGTGCCATTCCCAGCTGCTTTGTCTTTAGTGGCAGATTACCCTGTTCATAACTACAACACCACATCTGCCTTGTCATTAGTGGTAGATTAATAAGTAATTAAAAATGTACTTCACATGTCCCAAGCAATGTAAACAGTAACTACATAGTCATAGACTCTATGTGGTCACAGACACTTAAGTCAGTCTTTCTTTCTTTCTTTCTTTCTTTCTCTCTCTCTCTCTCTCTCTCTCCCTTTCTTTCTTTCTTTCTTTCTTTCTTTCTTTCTTTCTTTCTTTTTTTCTTTCTTTTATGCCTGCATTTAATTCTGTTCAGTGTATATCTTTTCTCCTTTTGCTTAAAAATTCCAAGTTTGCTTCAGGATGACTCATCCTGACATTATTTTTGGAGACATAAATCAAGTACTAAGTCCCTGACTACAGCTGCATAGACAGCCCCCTGGGAGTGGGAGAAAGGGATACACAAGTCACTGAGAAGATAATTTGGCTCGTTTTAGGATGTTATTTCTTTTACTTAGCTGGTCCTGCCCCTTCTGCCTGTCTCAGCTGATGGCTGTATAGAAAGCTCTCATTTGGATGTGACAAAGAAGGGCTGATTTCTACAAGAACTTTCTCAGTGGAGTAAAAAAAATGAGGTCATAGCATTTTGATTCCTAAGAGGTAAAAGGTGTGGCTGGAGTACAGTAGGCACTAAAATATCATAATAATAACTGTGTGAATGCTATGGGCACTCTAACAGCCAGTGATAAGGCTACATCAGTAAACAGAGCTAGCAATTACTTAACAGGTTCATCCACATGCAGGTGAGAAAAGGAAGCTGACCCGACTCTACCAGGCAAATCAGAGAGCTGTAACTCGCAGCCTGGACATTCCATTTCTCCGGGGTAGGAGATGGTAACACTGAATATCTTAGAAGACCTGAGGGGCCGTAATGGTCCCTGTCCACAGTTTCCCTGAAGTTAAATCTATCCCTTCTTCCACTTACGGTTTCAGACATATTGTACCTTCTGTTCCCAAACACATATGTCCCTAGACCACAGTTTACTATACTGAAAGCCTGAAACTCTATTCTCCATTTGTTTCTCTACAACTTTATTAGTCTTTCATAAATGGCATATAAGCCATTGCCTTAAAGTTCTCAATGTTCATGGGTCTCATAACTTAATATAAACAAAATTGGTCACTGCTCTTTGTCTGAGTACCTCAGAAGAGACAAAGGGTAGAAGACATCCTTGAATCTTCTTCAGACTCTATATTGTAGATTAAGTTTCTATTGGTCACCTCCAACTCTCATCTGGGAGATAATAAACCTAGCTTTGTGTTTTGCAATTGTTGGTTCCAACCATCCAAAAAGAAAAAAACCATGGACTCTGAGAATTGTCTGCATGTTGGACCCCAGAAAAATAGAGGCTCTTACCAAAGAGCAAAATGATATCTTTTGATAAACTTGATAAGGACTGAATGACTCATCTTACCCTAGACATAGTCATTATGAACTAACCATTTACTAATTCAAAGCATATAAAACCCAAGATTAATTTCTTATAAGAAATAGACTCCATAAATTTTTCCCTTGCTAACACAACTCCTGCATGGAAATTGAAAAAAATAGGACATTCAGATGATTACATGGGCATAATATTAGCCTAGAACACAGTGTCTGGTATATTACTATTGAGCAGCACGCATTGGTTTATTAGACTATGTGGATTTTTGCAAAACACTTTCCTGATGCTTAAGTTCTATCTACTGTCACAGGATATAGACATTAAGGAATGAATTTTACCCATGTCATTGCCAGATGGAAGCAGTAGTGCAGAATCCGAAACTTCATGGTGTGTGGGATGAGAGGAGGTATTTCAGTAGTAAGAAGGTGAGAAGACTTTATTGAACTTTTGATCCCTAAACCCAGCCACCTGGTAACCTGCAGAGAAACACCATGTCCCTACTCCACTTTTTTAAAGCTGTTCTTGATATTGGCAGTATTCCCTTGTGAAGCGGTTGCATCAGATCACAGCCTGGACATTCTCCTGCCTAGCCACAGTGGAGTCTGCCACCCTATCCCCAAGGCAGATCAGTTTTTCTTAATTGCTAGTGTTGACTACCCTGGAGAGCAAATGGTCTTCCAGTGGAGAAACGACTGAATGCAAAGTAATGGCAATCCACAGCCAGATTTCTGAGAGATTGG
This sequence comes from Rhynchomys soricoides, assembly GCA_019843965.1. Classification (NCBI taxonomy): domain Eukaryota; kingdom Metazoa; phylum Chordata; class Mammalia; order Rodentia; family Muridae; genus Rhynchomys; species Rhynchomys soricoides. The sequence goes on along the minus strand of JADRCH010000526.1, from coordinate 209,388 downwards.
GAAAATGCCAAGAGATCACGTAAGGCACACTGTGATCTCCTCTCTAGTTTGAAATCAGAGATTAGAGCAGTGGTGTGGGTGCCAAGGTGAATCACAAAGAGGAGGAACACAATGGAGGGAGAGAGCACCCTACATGCCTCTTCCTTGTAATCCTCTGTACTGGAGGGTTTCCACGGGAGATTTCTGGCCAGTCCAGGTGGAAGGGTTCCAACGAAGAGAAAGGGCATGAGCAGGGAGGGGGAATTGCCTCCACTGCCTCCGCCTCCACCTTCACTGCCTCTGTTGCTATTGCTGCAGCTGCTGCTGTCCCTGCTGTGCTGCTGTTGTGCTGCACTGGCCTGGCTGAGCCCACTGGAGGCTGACTAGCCAGCAAGGGGGTGCAGGAAGCTTCTGGTGGCATTTTGGGAGAGCAATTCTCTTCCCTGGAGGTGGTGTTACAGATCTTATGACAGTAGCTTTCAGACAGAGTAATTCTCACAACCTTTATTCCTTCTAGATAGGATCTTTATATAGTTTTGAGGTGGGTTGGGGGTCTGGGTCTGACAGCAGGTGCTTCCTATTAGCTTGGTCTGAGAGGTTAGGGATGTCTCATCTATACATGGAAGGTGTTGCCCCTACCTGACTGATAGCCACAAATCTCTACAAGGGGGTGTTGTGGGGGGAGTGTGGCTACGTGACAGAGGCCTGGTGCAGGGATTAGGCAAAGCTCCTACTGTTCCTTCAGGGTCTCTAGCCTTAGCAGGCTTTCTCTCACAGGTCTACTACCCCACACTTCCTTGTCTATCTGTTCCCTACTCCATAGCCTGATCTGCTTTGTCCAAAGGCACAGTACCCTTGGTGAGCTTATTCTGACTCAAGGAAAGGCCATCCAGAGACTGCCCCACCTGGGGATACATCCCATATATAGCCACCAAAACCTGGATGTTCTTATGGATGCTGGAAGTGCTTGCTGATGGAAGCATGATAAGCTGTCTCCAGAGAAGCTCAGGCAGAGCCTGACAAATACAGAGGCAGATGCTCTCAGTGAACCATTGGACTGAGTGTGGGGTCCTGGATGGAGGATTTGGAAAAGGGACTGAAGGAGCTGAGGGGGTTTGCAGCCCCATGGAGGGAGCAACAGTGTCAACTGGCCAGACTCCCTGGAGCTCCCAGAGACTGAACCACCAACCAAAGAATACGCATGGAGGGACCCATGGTGCTGGCCACATAGGTGGCAGAGGAAGGCCTTGTTGAACATCAGTGGGAGGAGAGGCCCTTGGGCCTGAGGGTGTTAGATGCCCCAGTGTAGGGGAATGCTAGGGAGGGAAGACAGGAATGGGTGGGTGGGTGGGGAGCACCCTCATAGAGGCAGGGGGAGGAGGAATGGAATAGGGGGTTTCCAAAGGGGAAAACATTTGAAATGTATATAAAGTAAATATCAAACAAACAAACACCCCTCCCAAAAAAAACCCCACAAAAAAACAAAAAACAAAAAAAAATACTCACAAACAAACAAACAAACAAACAAACCATTAGAGGATCCAGGGGTAGTTTGTTTCATCTCCTACAGCAACTCTAATACATAGGAAGGCAGAAGCATTGAGTCCTTTGAACTTTCATGCTATTGTACCTTGCTCTGGTGAGATAAATATTCGAGACTTTAGATCCGCTCTTTTCTTTCTTTCTTTCTTTCTTTGTTTTTTTTTTTTTTTTTTTTTTTTGGTTTTTGGAGACAGGGTTTCTCTGTGTAGCCCTGGCTGTCCGATGTCCCGCGCTACCGTCTCGCCAGCAAGAACGACGCGGCACACAAAGGATCCTTCTGCAGTAAAGCTTTAATGCATCTTGAGAGGGAGAGCATAAGCTTGCCAAGAATGGAGACCCTGAACAACAGAACACCTGTCCCTTATATAGGCCACAGCGCTCACCTGGGACGTGGAGCTTCCCCATTGGCTCCCCGCACCTCAGGCCAGATGACGCCACGAGAGAGGCTGAGACTCTGAGGTGGAAAATTACCAGGTGCATGCGCACTAGCCTGTTTACAACTTGTTCTCGGCCGAATGTAGGCGCCATCTTGTAATGGCGAATGTGGGTGCGACTCGGGCAGCTCCCCACAGTCCTGGAACTCACTCTGTAGACCAGCCTGGCCTCGAACTCAGAAATCCACCTGCCTCTGCCTCCCAAGTGCTGGGATTAAAGGCATGCACCACCACAGCATGGCTTAGATCCACTCTTTTCAACGTGCAGGTTGAGACCCTTTGGGGAATCAAAAGATTTCTTTTACGGAGGTGCCCTAAGACTATCAAAACCAGATATTTACATGAAAATGTATAACAGTAGCAAAATTACAGTTATAATGTAGCAATGAATGTAATTTTATGGTCAGGGGTCACAGCATGAGGAATTGTATTAAAGGTCACTGCATTAGGAAAGTTGAGATCCACTGATTAGAGATAGCTGATGAATTCATGAGGCTTCTCAAGTTGATCCTCTCCTACATGGGTGTTAAGATACCAACATCTCTGACTGTCCCTTCATTGGAGCCAAGAAGACCCTCAGCCAAAGGGATCTTGTGAGGTTCTATCCAGGGTCCTACCCAAGAGAAGAAGAAAGAGACTGATTGCTGTTGTTTTCAAACACTGAGACGGATACAATGTGGGGGTAAGCATTATGAGTTCCCAGAGGAGAATGTGGCCATTCAAGAAACCTAAAGTTGTGGTAGACTTGAACTTATACTCGGTGGGCAGCCTCCATTTCATGAAGTAGACACTCTAGAATTTCCAAAGTCCTATGAAATCCTTAGACTTTAATTTAGACTTGCACTTCAAAGACAGCCATGTGATTACATCCAGTAGAATGCTCTCTCTAAACAACGGGAAATTCATTATAAAAACAGGATTACCTTTATAACTTAAAAACATGTTCCCACTCATTAGACTGTCTTTGAGATCCATCTCATGGGAGGGCACCAAGGCCTGACACTATCACTGATGCTATGGTGTGCTTACAGACAGGAGCCTGGCATGGCTGTCCTCTGAGAGGCCCTACCAGCAGCTGATTGAGACAAACAGATACTTACTCCCAACCATTGAACTGAAGTCAGGGACCCCTATGGTTGAATTAGGGAAAGGATTGAAGAAGCTGAAGGGAACAGTGACCCCATAGGAAGACCAACAGTCTCAACTTACCCAGGCCCCAATAAGCTCCCAGAGGCCAAAATTCACTGTCCAGACCAAGGCCCCTGGCACAAATATAGCAGAGGTCTGCCTAGTCAGGCCTTAGTGGGAGAAGATGTGCTTATAATTCTTGATAGACTTGAGGCCCCAGGGAAGGGGAAGTCCTGGGGAGGGGGAGAACCCTCTTGGAAGCAAGGGAGAAGAGAAATGGGATGAGGAACTTGGGGAGGGGAGAGGGAAAGGGAGCAATGACTGGAATGTAAAAAAAATAATAATAAAAAATAAAAATAAAAGCCCTCCAAACATTGAAAAAAATCATGTTCCCCTATTTTTTTCACTTTCATGGTGCACAGATATACATGAAAGCAAAACACCTATATGGATAAAACAAAATAAACTGATGCAAAAATTTAGTGGCATTATGTAAATCAACAAAATGAAACTGTGGGTCTCTCACACAATTTCCAAATCTGAGATAATTCAAAGATATGAATTTCTGGAATGAAGCAGAGGTCAGCTCTTCTTGAGAATGGGCTGTGACTCTTTGTACCGATTCCATATTTAATTTACACCAACTTCATTCTTTAAGTCATGGTCTTCTTATATTGCCCTGGATAGCATCAAACTGCTCATCTTCCTTCTTCAGCCTCTTGGGTCATTAAAACATTATATATGTTTTAAATCTTCTGCCAAATGGCTCCAAGCCCACCAAAGATATACAACCATTTGTCAAATGGATCCTACACAGAGAAAAGAAAATACTCTTTTGCCAGGGACCAATGGACATTTGTTTTGAGTAAGTATTAATTCTGAGGAATAATATTGCTGCTGTGGCTCCTATAATCAGGCCTTATTGTGGTCAGGGGTCAGACCAAGGCTAACTTCAAGAGGGCTTCTGGGTCCACAAACACATTCATGTGTGGCCTTTGTTGAGATGTGTACACCGAAAGACCCAAAGAACCCTACAATAGACTCTGACTACAAACTGAGACTCACTGTGGTTAAGAAGTCCCTTGGAATTTCTCCTTCTTGCCAAGATACTAAAGTGGAAGTCACATTGCACCCCACAGGGCACTGTAAAACTCAGGGTGATTGTGAAAGACATATCACACCCTGATTCCACTCAGCTGATTTCATTCACTAGAATGTTCAAAAGTCAGATGGGCCTTGCGGAATGACTATAGGTGCTCCTAAAATTACTCAAACGGTGACTACAATTGCAGCTAATCACCAGCGGTAACATCTTCATTGAATCATGTAAACATGGCCCATGGCATATTGGAAACAGTCATTCATCTGCCTGATGCCTTTTTCTCCAAACCAGTTGATAAAGACAGAAACCAACTCCTATGTACCAGGAGAAACAACAGGAAACCTTTGCAGCCTTAGCTCAGGGTTTTCTGCTTTCTACCCTAATAGAGTGTAGTTCTCAGAAATCTAATTGCTTTGACATTCCACAGGTGACAGCTATAATCCACTGTGTTTGAGTTGTTTGCTTACAGTGTCCAGTATTCATGAGTACATGAGTGCAGAATGCCATAAGGAGTTTATACAAAGTGAAAGAAGTGAAGTCAACCAGAAACTCTCAGGGGATAGTGACCACAGTGAGGCTTCTTGTGGCTCTACAATGTAAGCAGCATTGAGATGCATCCTCAGGGTAGAGAATGAGCTGCTACACATGTAGTACCTCTCATAAAAATAAGTGCTGTGTGTGTGTGTGAGAGAGAGAGAGAGAGAGAGAGAGAGAGCAAGAGCGAGAGAGAGAGAGCGCGCATTCGCATGCACATGCATTATATTAGTGTGTGAGTGTATGCAGGTTTAAGTATGGGTACACTCGTCTATGCAGATGCATGCAGGGGAGTTCAGACATTGGCATGGAGCATCTCCCTCCATCAGCTTCTACTTTACTTTTTGAAACAGGCTCTCTCACTGAACCTGGGGCTCACTGTTTGGGCTAGACTGGCTGTTCAGTAAAGCTGTGGATCAATCTTTGTCCTCACTGGTCCAATGACATGGATAGAGCCATGTCACTGCACCAGATTTTTTTATATAGGTGCTGAGGATCTGAACTCAGATACTCATGCTTGTTTAGCAGCACTTCCCCCAATGTGCTATCTTCTCAGCCTTCTGATCAGTGACCTTTACATCTTTCTAATACACATGCAGCAGACACGTTGGCTGATTCAAGCCAACAACAAATTGCACTCTCCCTGCTTATTTCAAGTGGGAACCAGACAAACAGGAGGCTCTGTGGCTGGTTCTGAATATCACAGAAGCAACACAGCTCCCTGACAATCCTATCGTTTTAGACAAGCCAGTATGCTCATTGGATGCTCCTTCAGCCTGTATCCTCCAAGTAATGTTGTTCCCACTCTGTGGATGCCATAATCTCAAAAACCACTCCTTGGGCTGGAGCGATGTCTCAGTGGGTACGGGCTCTGAGTTCTCTTCCAGGGGTCCTGAGTTCAATTCCTAGCAACCACATGGTGGCTCACAACCATCTGAAATGGGATCTGATGCCCTCTTCTGAAGTGTCTGAAGACAGCTACAGGGTACTCACATACATAAAATAAATAAATTTTTTTAAAAAAAAAAATAACCCACTTCTTTCTCAAGGTTTGTATATCCCTGAGCCTTTACTGGTTGTTTGAATATAGTGCTGTAATATTCCGGCAGTATCTCTTACAACCTACAAGACTGGAATGTTTGCTGGACCTCACTGCCAGAGTTAATAATACACTTTGCACTTAAGACTTAAGTGTGCTATCCTACTGTGTACTCAAGCTGTTTAACCTGCCTTTAATAGAACAATGTAACAGCCAGCCTTACTTGCCATGGATTTCCTATGTGGTCAACTTTTATAACCTATGACAATGCATAACTGTACTCTTAAGTTATATACTCTTCCGTGCCCTTAATTCAGGAAATGCTTATGTATCATTTTCTGAAAGCAACAAATGTAGATGTTGAAAGCAACTCCCCAAATATCTTCCATAAAGGTTGAAAGCAACTATTCATGGATACTAGTTGTTAAACATTGCTGTTTGTTGTCTGGGTCAGTTGGGATCAATTGGATCTAAGTAACTTAATCCCTTGTAAAACTGTGTTAAAGATTTCTGTAAAGTGTCCGTTTTCTTCATCATGTGATTTTTCTGGGCTGTCCAGTAAACACAGAGCGAAGCCCCTTGTGAGGGACAGACAATCACAATACTGACAGACAGACACCACACTCATTTTATACACACAGTTCATACAACAACCAGACACCCATAGAGACATGCACAGATGTGCCACCATGACAATCTGGATAACCTTTTTGAAAAATTTTTTTTCATACTTTATTTACATTTTAAATGTTTCCCCCTTTCCAGATGGATAACTTTTTATATAGTCCAAGTACTTATGGATGGTTGACCAGTGCCTGCATGCATGCATGAGTGCATGCGTGTGTGTGTGTGTGTGTGTGTGTGTGTACAAAGACTAACAACTATGGTTTCCTCCCCCTGGGAGTTTACAACCTGAGGCTGACCACCTTCAGACACCTATGGAGATGGACCTCCTCTTTGCTGTACTAGTAAACATGCTGAGGTTCCAGGTTCACAAAATAGCAATAGTGTTAGCAGAACCCCAGCTTTGTTGTATGTATGTAATGTATGTATGTATGTATGTATGTATGTATGTATGTATGTATATATGTATGTATGTCCTTTCTTTGTGCCTTCTCTACCCCTAACCCCAGTTCTGATATTCAAGACATATGGGGGTCTTGACATTTCTTCTATAAGTAATTAAAAAATGCTTTGAATGTGAACTTGGTATCCATGTATTCTCAATGTATCTGTGAGACTGGAATAGTCTAATTTGGTAGCTTGCAAGTCAAGTCAGATAAAAATCTCAGACTCATTTTGAGGTTCTTTGTCATTGCCTCGAAATTGGTTCTCCCTTGACATGCAGAACATTGTTGAGTTCAGGAGAGGGAGCTAAAGGAATATTGAGTGGGATACAGGAATAAGGGTAGGATAGTCTTTCTGATTCTGGTGTGCTGATTCTCCCACCCCCACCCCTATGTACCAGTAGCACATGATTCTCTAGCACTGGAGTCCTGTTGCATTAGCTTCTTCAACTTTAAGTCCTACATAACTAACTACGTGTAATGTTTCACTCCTGAAGCGTACATTCAAAGGTGAGCAGCCTGCCTTGTGTGATGGTTAGTGCTAATTGTCAACTTGACAGGCTCTAGAAGCATCTAGAAGATGGGCTTCTGGGCATGCCCATTGGGAGGATATCTTAATTATATGAATTCATGTGGGAAGATCATCTTAACTGTCATGCCCATTCCCTGGGGGACATCCTGGACTCTGAAGAGAAAACAGTTTGAGTTCTAGCATGCCTTTCTGCTTCTTGGCGAAATGTGGCCAGCTGCCTCAAGATCCTGTTGCTCTGATTTCCCCTGACCATGATAGGTTGTACCTTGAACTGTGAGCTAAAACAAGCCCTTTCTCTTTTAAGTTGCTTTTATTAGAGTATTTAGCACAATCAGGAGAAAAAGTAAGATGCTTGAGTACTGCCCAGCCAGGTTTGATACAAAGTTAAACTACTTTCCCAAGACACACCTAACTCTTGATGATAGGATGTTGACTTATTGATAGTCGTGCTCCACTACAGACTCTATTTCTTTCCTGAGTACAGCCTCTGTGCCTTGTATCTATCTAAAGTACTTGCTACTTTCTGTTCATATAATGGAAACCACATGGTGTCTTTATGCAGCAGAGTGGTATGAGGTTTGGTAAAGAGCCATCATGGTTTCTGGACAGTTTTTCATGGGACAAAGTGGAACAGACAGGCTATATCTACTATGATGATGCAAGACTGCAAAGACATGCTTCAGGTTCTACTATGAAGAAGCAGATAGTTTTTCTCTTACTAACTTATATGAAGAAAAAGGCACAGGGCAGGTGACCTGGTGCTTTTCCAAATGTCTTGCACCATATTTACCTGACTCAGTGGAGCCATCACAGCTGGAGAGCAGCTGTAAGTGGAATCACTGCATGAGTAACTTCAGGACCATCCACACTCATTCCCCAAGGTCTGTCAGACTTATGAGTATTTCAGGTAGATGAATTAGAACAGGGGGTGATGTGTGCTCTTATGAAGACTTTTGTGGTGATCTTGACTGATTTTCATTATCATCTGTGCAGAGAGGGTAAGATCCATGTGACTCCCCTACAGTGACTCTGATTCTGGGACCAGAGAGTTAGTGTGCTATTCTTTGAGTTTCCCAGTATACCTATTGAATGTATAATACAACCAGCAGGTGAGCACACCTATGAAATCTGTCTCTGGGTCAAGAAGCCCAATTGAGGCTAGAGGTTGCCTGTTAGCCAGTCACAGTAAGCTCCTATCTTGACCTCAGAAGACTTAATAGCCATGTAATTCTTCAGGATTAATATCCATTCAGAACAGATGCCTAGTGATTCCTGGCAAACGAAGGATTTTCTTTTTTCCTATGTAGAGTCAGTCTCTAAACTTCTCAGGACCTTCACTATGGAGATTTAGAGAGGACTGAAAGTAGAGGGAGAGCTAGATAAGGCAGTCACTACATCAAGAGATCCTCAAGTTCAAAGCCAGGCTTACCATCATTGTAAAATGCTGTCTGGTATAATAAATCCATTAACTAAATGATAAATTTATAGTTGTTGCAAAGATTTGGGGTCCTTCTTTATGGAGACTTGATTTGTACTGACCTGCAGGAAATTTGGTGGCTCATGGCTGAAGGAAACTTTTGGCTTGTTTGGAAAGTCAGTTATGTAAAATGTTTTGCTGAAGCACACAGGTGAAAGGATGTCTTGCTAAAGTAACACTTGAAGCAATGTTTTCATGAAGCAGATATGGCTGAAAGATTGCATGATGAAGGAGTATAAATATGACCCCACAAACAGTGGGACAGTAGTATTGAGCATTGGTTTGGTTTGCTTCATCTCACTATTCTTAGCTATTAACATGGTTTACCTTACATTGCATTGTTGAATTTCACTTGTGGCAATGTTGCCATTGAGAGAAACTCGCCAACGAACTGCTCCTGAGGCTCCTGCAGCAGCTCGCCCTCTCCATGGCTTTGGGCTGCTTGGAGAACCTTGCAATTTCTTCAGGATTGAACTACAGCTGCTGGTTCATGCCTGGTGTACTGGTCTTCAGCTGCTGAGTTCTATTTGGTATTTGCTATGGGACTGAACTGCTGCCAAAGAAGATTGGAGCTCAACCCCAAAGAGCTATTTCTAAACAGGTCCACTTCTCCCGCATCCTAATAACTTTTCTCTTCCACTACCTCTGTTGGGCGGTGGGCAAGAAGAGAAGTTGAAGCTTATTAAAGTACATTGCAAAAAATTTATGCCTACACATGGCCCTTGGTTTGTATCATTTTTCTCTTATATCTAATGATCATCTAAAATTTTGGTAATAGAGTTCATTCATGGGCACTATGGTTTCTCACTCACTACCACAATCCAAGTTAGAAGATCCCAATGACTGTTGGTACATCCTTCCTGCCATTTAGCGGTTAAATGCCTCTAATTTGCCCTAGTCACTCTCAATTTTACCCTAAGACCTCATCTCTTTTTGTTCTCTGTAATCAGTAAGGGAAAAGACTGTATGGTGAAAAGTGCAGGTTACTTGTACTTATTGTAGTGAGAACAGGGGCTGTGATTTAAAACTAGGCTTAAAGGTTACTGTAGTGATACAAGCATTTAGTTCTAGCACCCAGGAGACAGAGGCAAATGGACCAGCATCTCCAGGGTCTGGGTACTATTAAGGAGTATAAATTAATGTGGCATTATACCATGATTGCCCCTGACTTACAAGGATGAGCACCCAAAGCACAGTTTTATTAAGGATGTAGATGTCCCAACCATTATGGTGTAAGCAGATTTGTATGAGTTTGAGCCAAACTTGGTCTAACAGAGAGTTCCAGGATAGCCAGTACTATGTACTGAGATCTTGTCTCAAAACTAAATTAAAACAACAATAACAACAAAGAACCTTGTCCTTGTCAGCCTGGACAGACAGATAATAGGCTAAGAGCACACACTGTTCTTACAAAGGACTCAAGTTAGGTTCCCATCACTTATGTCAGATGGCTAACAACCACCTATAATTCCAGCACCATGAGATTCTACACCCTCTTCTGGTCTCCATGGGTGTGGTATTCATGTGCATTTGTACACATTAATGTACAGTCCTGCACACACATAATCAAAAAATAAAATATGTCTTAAAAAGAATTGTACCATGGGATTAACATAGAACAATGGCCATCTCACCAAAAGCAATCCTCAAATTCAATGCAATTCCCCATCAAAATTCTAACACAATTCTTTTCAGAACTTAAAAAAAAATAATAAAAATAAACAACTTCATATGGAAAAAGAAAAACACAGGATAGCTAAAAGCAATTCTACACAAATAAAAGGATTTCTGGACATATCACCATCTCTGGTTTCAAGCTGTACTACAGAGCTATAGTAATAAAAATTGCATGATATTGGCATTAAAAAAAAGACAGGTTGAGTAAACTGAACTGCTAATTTCCTGACAATGCAGATGGGATTTGCTCCAAAGAACTATTTCTTTCTTTCTTTTTTTAATTGTGTGTAAAATTTTATCTAGTAAATTTATTTCTAGGAATTTATGTTGACAGAAATATGTATGTACTGTGGGATATCTATCACAGTATTATATACAATGGTGAATTATGAGAAACATGCCAAAATTAAATACAGAAGTAATAAATTATGAAATTACTTGCAGTCATCTCTATAATAATTAAAATGCTATTTTCTAGGCTAAAATTTTGGAAGGCAATATTATCATCATCTTATAATTTCACATTAAAATATGATAAAAATAAATTAAACCACTCTGTAAAAACATTATGCAATTAGAAATTATGTCTGACAGATCAACTCTTACAGTTTTATAGACCATTCATTTTTCTCCTTTGAAATGACAAAGGAAAGTTGACTTTAGTCAAAATAGCACACAACCGCTTCCAGTTTCCGTCTGTGGCAGGAGACCTTTGCCTGGGCCACCAGGGCTCCATAAACAAATAGCACTGGAAGAAAGCTAGCCACCCAGGAGTGTGGAAAAACCCATGAGAGGGGGTAAGAGGAGCAACACTGCTCAATAAGACTTGCCTGGAACCCTTGGGACACAGGGACTGAGGAACAGCCAGGGGAAGGAGCCTTCCAGTTTCCATCCGTGGCTGGAGACCTCTACCTAGGCCAAATAGTGCCTGGAGAAAGCTAGACTCCCAGGAGTGTGGGCAAGCCTGTCTGCTCAGAGGGACCCACCCAGAATCCCCAGGACACAGGGACTGAAGAGTGGTCTTCTGGTTTCTTTCAGTGGCCGGGGAGCAGATCCTATGACACAGGGCTCCATACTCAAACAGTGCCAGGAGAGAACTGGTATCCCAGGAGTGCCAACACATCTTCAAACACAGGCAAGACCACCACTTCTGTTCAAATTCACTGGATCAAGAGGAACCCTTGCAGAGTCATCAGGACATGGGAACCAAGGGACAGCTGGGGACTAGATTCTTCTGGGTTCTGTCTGCACCCCAGAGCTGACCTTGTACCACAGCTCTCCAAACCCAAATTCCTCTCAGAGAGAACTGGTCTTAAAGGAGTATTGACACCAAGGCTTGTAGGAAAGACAAGTCACAGTCAGAGAGAGTAAGACCAGCTAACACCAGAGATAACCAGATGCTGAAAGGCAAGGGCAAGAACATAAGGAACAAACCAAGGATACTTGGCATCATCAGAACCCAGCTCTCCCACCACAGCAAGCCCTGGATACCCCCAACATACCAGAAAAGGAAGACTCAGATTTAAAGTCACATCTCATGAGGATGATAGAAGATTTTAAGAAGGAAATAAATAACTCCCTTAAAGAAATACAAGAGAATACAGGTAAACAACTAGAAGCCCTTAAAAAGGAAACACAAAAATCGCTTAAAGAATTACAGGAAAATACAATCAAACAGGCAAAATTACAGGAAAACACGATCAAACAGACAAACGAAATGAACAAAATCATCCAGGAACTAAAAATAGAAACAATAAAGAAATCACAAAGGGAGACAACCCTGGAGTTAGAAAACCTAGGGAAGAGATCAGGAGTCATAGATGCAAGCACCACCAACAGAATACAAGAGATAGAAGAGAGAATCTCAGGTGCAGAAGATACCATAGAAAACATTGACACAACAGTCAAAGAAAATGCAAAATGCAAAAAGCTCCTAACCCAAAACATACAGGATATTTAGGATACAACAAGAAGACAGAACCGGAGGATAATAGGTATAGAAGAGAGTGAAGATTCCTAACTTAAAGGACCAGTAAATATCTTCAACAAAATTATAGAAGAAAACTTCCCTAACCTAAAGAAAGAGATGAACACAAATATACAAGAAGCCTACAGAACTCCAAATAGATTGGACCAGAAAAGAAATTCCTCCCATCACATTATAGTCAAAATACCAAATACAGAAAATAAGGAAAGAATATTAAGAGCAATAAGGGAAAAAGGTCAAGTAACATATAAAGGCAGATCTATCAGAATTACACCAGACTTCTCACCAGAGACTATGAAAGCTAGAAGATCTTGGGCAGATCTCATACAGACCCTAAGAGAACACAAATGTCAGCTCAGGCTGCTATACCTAGCAAAACTCTCAATTATACAGGGTGAAACCAAAATATTCTATGACAAAACCAAATTTGCACAGTATGTTTCCACAAACCCAGCCCTACAAAGAACAATAGATGGAAAGCTCAAACACAAATCAGGGACTAGGCAAGGCTGCCCTCTCTCTCCCTATCTATTCAATAGAGTACTTGGAGTTCTAGCTAGAGCAATTAGACAACAATAGGAGGTCAAAGGGATACAAATTGGAAAGGAAGAAATCAAAATACCACTATTTGCAGATGATATGATGGTATACTTAAGTGACCCGAAAAAACTTCAACAGAAATCTGCTACAGCTGATAAACACCTTCAGCAAAGTGGCTGGATACAAAATTAACTCAAGCAAATCAGTAGCCTTCCTATACTTGAAGGATAAACAGGCTGAGAAACAAATTATGGAAATGACACCCTTCACAACAGTCACAAACAATATAAAGTATTTTGGTGTGACTCTAACCAAACAAGTGAAAGATCTGTATGACAAGAACTTCAAGTCTCTGAAGACTTCAAGTCTCAGAAGATGGAAAGATCGCCCATGCTCATGGATTGGCAGGATTAATATAGTTAAAATGGAGATCCAGCTGAAAGCAATCTACAGATTCAATGCAATCCCCATCAAAATTCCAACTCAATTCTTCATAGACTTAGAAAGAGCAATTCTCAAATTTATATGGAATAACAATAAACCCAGGATAGCAAAAAGTATTCTCAACAATAAAAGGTCTTCTGGGGGAATCAGACTCCCTGACCTCAAGCTGTACTACAAAGCAGTAGTGATAAAAACTGCATGGTATTGGTACAGTGACAGGCAGGTAGCTCAATGGAATGGAATTGAAGACTTGGAAATGAACCCACAAACCTACAGTCACTTGATCTTTGACAAAGGGGCTAAAACCATCCAGTGGAAAAAAAGTCAGCATTTTCAACAAATGGTGCTGGTACAACTGGTGGTCTACATGTAGAAGAATGCAAATTGATCCATTCCTATTTCCCTGTACAAAGCTCAAGTCCAAGGACCTCCACATAAAACCAGATACACTAAATCTAATAGAAGAGAAAGTGGAGAAAAGTCTCAAACACATGGGCATAGGGGAAAAGTTCCTGAACAGAACACCAATGACTTGTGTTCTAAGATCAAGAATTGATAAATGGGACCTCATGAAATTACAAAGCTTCTGTAAGGCAAAAGACACTACAAATAGGACAAAATGGCAACCTACAGATTGGGAAAAGATCTTTACCAATCCTACATCTGATACAGGGCTAATATCCAATATATACAAAGAACTCAAGAAGTTAGACTCCAGAGATACAAATAACCCTATCAAAAAATAGGGAACAGAGCTAAACAGAATTCTCAACTGAGGAAACTGGAATGGCTGAGAAGCACCTAAAGAAATGTTCAACATACTTAGCCATCAGGGAAATGCAATTCAAAACAACCCTGAGATTCCACCTCACACCAGTCAGAATGGCTAAGATCAAAAACTCAGGTGACAGTAGATGTTGGCGAGGATGTGGAGAAAGAGGAACAGTCCTCCATTGCAGGTGGGATTGCAAGCTGATACAACCTCTCTGGAAATCAGTTTGGCGGACCCTCAGAAAAATGAACATAATACTACCTGGGGACCCAACTATTCCACTCCTGGGCATATACCCAGAAGATGCTCCAACATGTAATAAAGACACATGCTCCACTATGTTCATAGCAGCCATATTTATAATAGCCAGAAGATGAAAACAACCCAGATGTCCTTCAACAGAGGAATGGATACAGAAAATGTGGTACATTTACCCAATGGAATTAAAGCTATTAAAAACAATGACTTCATGAAATTCGCAGGCAAATGGATTGTACTTGAAAATATCATCCTGAGCAAGGAAACTCAGTCACAAAAGAATGAACATGTTATGTACTCAGTGATAAGTGGTTATTAGCTCAAAAGTTCGGAATAGTAAGAGTCACTTCACAACAACCATTGGGCTGAGTGTGAGGTCCCAGATAAAAGAGTTGGAGAAGAGACTGAAGGAGCTGAGGGAGTTGGCAGCCCCATGGAGGGAGCAACAGTGTCAACTGGCTTGACCCCTCTATACTCCCAGAGACTGGATCACCAACCAAATCATACTCATGGAGAGACCCATGGTGCTGGCCACATATGTGGCAGAGGAGGGCCTTGTTGGCCATCAGGGGGAGGAGAGCCCCTCGGGACTGAGCTTGTTAGATGCCCCAGTATAGGAGAATGCCAAGGAGGGAAGACATGAGTGGGTGGGTGGGTGAGTGGGTGGGTGGGTGAGTGGGTGGGGGAATACCCCCATAGAGGCAGGGAGAGAGGGGAGGGAATAGGGAGGTTCCAGAGGGGAGATCTGGAAAGGGGGAAAGACTTCTGTAGGGTCTTTGGGAATGGTTCAGTAATAGAGTACCTCAGTGATATGTACCCCAATACACCATGGCACATGGTGAATTTTTATTTAATAGTAGTATGTGAATGTGAGTGTGCACACACCAAGACTCATATGTGAAGATGAAAGGATAAATAAATTTCTGGAGTGGTTGTCTGCTTCCACCATGGGTCCCAGAGATGAACTTGAGATGTCAGGTTTACACAGCAAGTGCCTTTACCTGCTGAGCTATCTTGCCAGCCCTGCAGAATACATTTTTACATCGGTATGTCTGCATAGATAGAAGAATAATTTTTTTCTGAAACAAACTTTAGCCTAATATAGATTTGCAACCAGCTGCTGTGGGGTGAAAGGCTTTGGCTTGCTGAGACTTGGCTAACCCTGCCCTTGTGGTCAGGAAGAGTGTTGGTTCCCTGGAGAACTGTTTGCCAATTTCCTGACCCCTGCAGGATGTTTTGCTCAAGTGGACTAAGAATCATGAGACCAAGATGTTCCCTTAGATAGCATTGCTGGCTTCCTGTTGTTTTGCTTAACCTTGTGTAAATGACTATATAAGAGCTCTGGAAATAAACAACTTTGGCATTTGGCTTCCAAATGAACCAAGTGTTCTTTCAATCTGCAGCACTCGTCCAGACTAGTTCTAGTTCGTCTCCTATTCGGGCATAGGTGACAAGTGGAGGTCCCACCGAGATCTGGAAAAGAAGGGAATCCCTGACAGATCGTTCCGAAAGCAGTGCCACGGTAAGAGAGGAACGAACTGATGATACAAGCGGCAGCAGTGAACCGAAAGTAAGTTTCCACGGGCTGGAAAAGTCATGGATGCTCAACACTCAACTAAATTTTTAGAGAGTCAGGTTTTAATTTTGTTAAAGAAATGGGGAACGGAGGTAAAGAAAAAAGCTCTTAGGGATTTGTGGGAAGATGTGAATCAACTTTGTCCCTGGTTTGTGACCAATGGGAGTTTAAATCTAACCGATTGGAGAGGCCAGACTGGCCTTAGAAAAATTCCAAGATGCCCTCTCTTGTGCTACGCTTACTTATATTGATTATAATAAGCCCTTGATGTTGTTGGTTTTTCCTTCTCAGCATACACCTACTGCTGAATTTTGGCAAACTGGGCCGATAATGTGGGTCCATTTATCTGCATCCTCTAAAAGGATTGCTGAATTTTGGCAAACTGGGCCGATAATGTGGGTCCATTTATCTATAGTATGGATCAAATTAAATATTTGTGTTTACATAATGATTCTTGGATATCCTTTATGTTTGCTACACCTGCAAAAATAGATAATCATTATCCGCTGCATAAATTGGTGCAATTTTTTAAGGAACATCCTGTGTGTTTCCCGAAAATAGTGGTCTCGACTCCTTTGGATGATGCTCTGTGTGTGTTTACTGATGGATCCTCTAATGGCTGCTCTGTGGTGGTGTGCCAGGATCAACACACCTTTTCTTTGTTGTGCTTAATAATAGCAATAATACTGTTGATAATGAGAGGCTTAACTGTTTTGAGATTGAGTGCAGGTTGACTAATTGCTGGAACGCAGCTAGAGACGAAGGAGCTGTGATTGTCCAAGCGATGCGACCACTCATGATGCCTGTGCAGAGTGATCGAGAGAATCTCCCCATAACTCTTGTCGGAGAAAAGAGAGACTTTGGAATCACCGCAGCAGTTGTCACAGCAATAGCCCTCTCTGTGGGTGCTGCTGTGGGAGCTGGCATTGCAATTTCAAGCTCTGTCCAGACAGCCAAAACTGTGGACCTCTTGGCATCCCAAGTGGCCGATGCTCTGCTGACCCAACAAGACATGAACTCTCATCTTGGTTATGGAATACTCATGATAATTATTTGTCACTAGTCATGGGTCTTGTTCTCCTATGTATGCTACCTACTCATGTTAAGAATGCCTCCTTTATGGTTCATCTGTTGAATAAGTATTTACTGGGACCCTGGAATGCTACCTTTGTTAATTTTACTAATTCTTTGCTACACCAAATATTATTGGTAAATGAGACTAGGGTTCCTCCAATAGATGGTACTGGTCTCTTAGACTCGTTTCACCTCTTGGGAAGCTTCATCAAAGAATGGGCTGGATCGGGAGCCCTAGGAATTTTAGGATTGCTCCCAGCCTGCCTTGCTCTCCTGTGTTTATGTAAACTCTTTAAACAGCAGGGTCACTCATGTACAGTCTTGAGACAGGTTCTCTTATCCCAATGGACAGAGACCACTTAAGTATGGCTGTCTATGCTAAACAAGTAGACCTCCATGACGGGCAACTTTCTCGGCCAGGGTACCAACCTAAGACAGGAGTCTCTGCCAGGTAAGGACACTGGTGACAGAGATCGATTCCTAAGACAGAGGCTACTTTATAAAAAAGAAGAGTGACATGTGGGGTGAAAGGCTTTGGCTTGCTGAGACTTGGCTAACCCTGCCCTTGTGGTCAGGAAGAGTGTTGGTTCCCAGGAGAACTGTTTGCCAATTTCCTGACCCCTGCAGGATGTTTTGCTCAGGTGGGCTAAGAATCATGAGACCAAGATGTTCCCTTAGATAGCATTGCTGGCTTCCTGTTGTTTTGCTTAACCTTGTGTAAATGACTATATAAGAGCTCTGGAAATAAACAACTTTGGCATTTGGCTTCCAAATGACCCGAGTGTTTTTTCAATCTGCAGGCACTCGTCCAGACTAGTTCTAGTTCCTCTCCTATGTGGGCGTAGGTGACAAGCTGCCTGTTGAGAAACCCACAGTCAGTTTCTGCTTAGATTGCATCCTGATTAGTCAGGATTCTGCTTGGAGCTGGATGGCAGACAGCTAACCTGGTAAGGTTGCTGGGAATTTCCTTTGCTAACTGACATGTCATTGCAAAATATACGGTATCACAGGAGGAAATTCTGTTTATAAAGTACCCTGTGGCTGTGATGTTTATTTAGTAGTTTCTATAAACTTCTGAAAGCTACTTGACTTTATCAAAGCTAAATTTCCTACCCATTAAGTGGGCATGAGACTTGAATCAATTGAAAGTCTAGACAGAGGAACTGAGCATGTGTTGTTGTTTATATTCTAACTGGTTTTAAGCAGTTTGGAACAGGGATACCCTCTAGCCCTGTTCTCATAAGATATCATTGTAGTCATGAGCATAATCTGTTTTCCATGGTACCTCCCTTCATCTTGTGATTTCTCCCGGTGATGATATAATCTGTAGCTGGAGATGTGCTTATAAAGACAGGCTGCCTTTGAGATTCTTCTCTCATTTTTGTTTGGCTTTTTTTTTTTTTTTAATCAAGGCAGCTGTTTGCCAGGAGAGTCCTGAGCAGGCAGAAGGCCAAATTTAGGGTGCTGTTCACAAGAGACATGAAAAGGTGACTCAATGGGACACATTCAGTAGCAGAATCACAGTAATGCTCACAGGTCCCAAAGAGGAGGGTTGACACACCCAGCAATGCCAGCAGGGAAGGCAGCCAACAGCTGGACTCATTGGGAGAAGAGTGCCCGTGAATCAAAGCCCTTGTTGGGGGTCTATGACATAGTTCACAGGCTTGCCACACAAGGCTAATGGTCTGAGTTTGGTCCACATGGTAGAAAGAGAGAACTGACTGAAAAAGTTGTCTTCTGATGTTACAGGCCTACCTGCAATGTTCTTTCCCTCTTTCCTTCTCTCCTGTCTCCCTCTCCCTCTCTCCCTTTGTCTCCGTTTCTGTCCCTGTCTGTCTGTCTATCTATCTATCTATCAATCTATCTATCTATCATCTATCTATGTCAATCTCTCTCTGTCTGCCAGTTTCTCTCTCTGTCTCTCTCACACACAATAATAATTAAACTTTAAATTAAAAAATAAAAACTTTTATTCAAGTCCAGAGCATTATTTATACAGGAGTTATTCAATGATTTAACATGTGTAGTGTGTGTGTGTGTGTGTGTGTGTGTGTGTATGTAGTCATAGAGTTGGAGATTGATGTGAATCTTTTTCAATCACTTCTCCACACTATGTTTTTTTTAATTAAGGTTTACTTTTGTGCATGCATACATATGGGTTATGTGCTTGTATGTGCCTTGCAAAGGTCAGAAGAAGAGGTCAGATTCCCTGGGGTTGGAATTACAGGTAATTGTGAACTGCCCCACATGGGTGCTAAGAACTAAATGTGGGGCTTCTTCCACAGCAGTACATACTGTTAACCGCTGAGCATTCACTCTAGCCGATTTTAGATTGGTTATTGTTTCTGTCTGTCTGTCTGTCTGTCTGACTGTATGTTTGTGTGTCTGTGTGCCTGTGTGAGAGCATGCATATGGAGAATAGAGGACAACTTGTGGAAGTTGGTTGTCTCCTTCCTCAATGTTGGTCTCCAGGATCAGACTCAGGTTATCATGTTTAGTAGCAAACTCACCCACTGAGCTGTCTTGACAGCCCTCCATCTTATTTCTTGAGATTGATCTTTCACTGAACCTTGTCTTTCACCTATTCAGCCAGACTGGTAAGCCAGAGAGCCTCAGCAAACTCCCTGTGCCCCACTCTACACCACTCCAATGCTGACGATCACAGGTGTGTGTTGCTATGACTGGGTGTTGGGGATCCAAACTCAGGTCCCCATGGTTGCAAGCAAACATTTTATGGACTGAACTGTCTCTCCATTCTTAAAGCAGGGAGTTCTAGGTAATGGGTTAAATATGTAATTATGAACTTTGTACCACACTGTGCCACAGTGGTTACTAAAGCTTTCCTATGAAGTTCATGTGTGTGGAGGTCAGAGTGAGCCTAGGATGTTATGCCTAGATATTCCACAGAGGGGATGCCTTAGTTAGGGTTTCTCTTGTTGTCTTAAAACACTATGTCCAAAATCAATTTGAGGAGGAAAGGGTTTATTTCAGCTCAGAACTCTTAGGTCACATTCCATCTTTGGGGGAAATTGGGCCAGGAATGCAAGGTAGGAACCTGGATGCAGGAACTGAAGCAGAAACCATAGAGGAGCAATGCTTTATTAGCCTTGCTAGGAACCAGTCCCAAACACCAAGCACAGTTCTCTCTAGAAAGCAGCCTTAGGGTGGAGCATTGCTGGAGGGCAAAACATGGTTTACTAGAGGAAAGGTTGCTTAGTATATTTACTTCCTTGATTCTTCATTATTCTGGGGCCAGAAGCCAATGGCTTCAGACAAATTAACACTTGTTGTTCAACTGTGAGGGCCTTAAATAAAGGATTTATGATAGTGCTCCCTTCTTTGGCCAGGCAGTCAGGAGTCTCTCCCAGGCCTGGCTAATTGACTCTTTGTGAACCAGTGAGAAAGGAAAGGAAAAGAAATAAAATCCTTTTTATGGACAAATATGCACATACATACATAGATGCATATATACATACACTTTGGCTGAGCCCAACCCCCTGTCTCAGTCAACTCCACAACTGGTCATGCATGCTTACGTACATACATATATACCTAAACATGTACATATAAACAAATAGACATATATACATTTGGATGGATGGATGGATGAAGCAGAGCTCCCCAAGCCAACCCCATCATCTTTATTTTTTCCTCTGGCCTTTTTATAGACAAAAGTTCTTAGAAAATTAACTCATAGATAAAATGTTACACAAAATGGGAGTATTATTATATTAATTTAATAATGACAGGAAAGGCATATCAGCTGCAAGAAAAAAATCCTGAGATGAAGTCTCTTCAGGACCTTGCCTTTCAGAGATAACCCATCTTAGTCCATGCAAAAAGGTGGGCCACCTCTAGGGAGGCCAAACGCTAGACTTAGCCTTTTCTAGATGGCCCTTGACATAGCCTGATCCTCCTGATTTGCTCAGTTTGCTTTCTTATACAACTCAATGCCACCTACCCAGAGGTGGTACTGTCCACAGTGGGCTGGGCCCTCCAATACAGACTAGCCTAGACACTAACCTTTTGGTGACATTTTTCTCAATTGAGAGTTCCTCTTCCCAAATGACTCAAGATTGTGTCCAGTTGACAAAGGACTATGCAATACAAATGAGTTCACAAATCTAATATTTGGCTTAATGTTAGTGAGGAACTAGGGGCAGCAGAGCCTTGGAACAGTGTCAAGGTTGACTGAGTCCTGATTTAAGTGCCAACAAATTAAACCCGAACTCATTGTTAAACCTCAACATATGCAAAGGACTTGGCATAGGGCTTGCAAGAGAAAAATGGAACCTTGCTTCATTTTACAGATGAATAAAATTCATGGTCTGTGGTCCTTTCCCCACATCAGCTCTCCACACAGACTACAGCTGGGGATGGGGATGGCGGTACATACTGATCAGCTATCAAAGCCAGCAGCTTTGTGTAGAAGCTTGAACCACAGGTGCAAAATATGCACAGGGTAAAATAAAAAGAAATATGTAAGAGTAGTTTACTGTTAAACTAGATTTAGAATCTAGTACCACTTAAGCCTACCATTGTTAAAACAGCCACCACAAGAGGTGGCTGCCAGAACAAGTAATCTTGCATTTCTTCAGCGTTGTCCCTTTCCCCATGACATCTATATAAATGCCCCTGGCAATATTCTTCACTTCCCAGCCTACCTCATACCACTCCCCTCCAAGATTGGCACAGGGATGTGACCTGGTAAGAGTCACCCTCAGGAGTTCTTCCTTTTCCAAAAGAAAGAGCATAAGGGACTCTGGATGCTCTAAAGCCAGGCATTGGAGGACTGTGCAGACCTTTCATGGCTAGTATAAGCTGTAGCATCCCTACTCACCCCACTAGCCAGTATGCGTCCTAAGCTCCCATGCCCTTGTAGCAGGGGCCAGAGCATTGCTTCCCTGTGTGTCCACGAGGAATATGAATGTGTCTGGACAACATGGAGGAAATGTGTTTGCCACTGTTTCTCTCTCCATATGTTGAGTATGTGGCTTGGCACACTCATACTTATGTTTTGCACTCATACATATGTTTGGTGCACTAAACTACCCCATGAGGAAAGATTTAGGAACTGTCAGTAACTTTCTCATTATTAGAATGCTGACATTGAGCAGACCTAACATTCAAATCCAAATGGCCCTGATCCAAGTTTCTTAACCTCAGCTGTGCTGTCATGCTAGAATAGATATGTTTGTGTTGCAAGAGCCAACATATGTGTAGAGAGGCTTAGCAAGATCTCTGGCATCTGTCTATGAGATGCTAATATCCAGCTCACCTATCACCCATAATTCTCCAGGCATTGGCCCAATGTCTATTGAGAGGTAAAAATCCCTTTGTTTGAAAGCTTCTGCTCCATTACCTGATGGGTAATGTTCTTTTTTCATTTCAGCAGCTGTAATAAAATTCCCTGATGAAAATCAACTTAAGGGAGAAAGAGGTTTACTTCAGCTCATAATTCCAGGTACATTCGTCAGTGTGGGGAAATCAAAGCAGGAACTTCAAACAACTAGTCACATTATACCCACAGAGGAATTCATGCATGCATACTTAACTGCTTGCTTCCTTGTACTCATCTTCATTTTTTCCGTTCTTACATAGGTCAGGAGCCCTTACCTATGGAATGGTGCTGCCCACAGTGGCCTGGATCTTCTCACATCAAGTAATTTAATTGAGACAATCCTGAATATGTATGGCCATAGGCTAATCTAATGTGAGCAATCCCTAACGGAGACTTTCTTCTCAGTTGATTCTAGATTGTGTTAATTTCACAATCAAAGCCAACCACCACAAGGAGGCAGGAGGCAGGACCCATATCCCCATTGGTATGATTATATAGGACCTCCTTGCTAGAAAAAGCTGCAAAAACTGCCTTAGTATCTGATCTGACCTAGAAAGCAAGCATGCCCAAGCTTCTCTGCTTTACAATGGAGAAAACAAGGTGTTTATCAATCACTCAATTTAGTGGACATTTGACTAGCCCTGACAGAGACCCAGACTCTGATCCAGACTCTAGGCTTAAAGCCACAAAGTTGAGAGCTAGAGAGATGACCTAGTAGTTAAGACCACTGGCTGCTCATCCAGAGGACATAGATTCAATTCCCAGGACCTTACATGGGTAGCTCACAACTATCTGTAACTTCATTCCAGTGGATCTGATGCCTTCTTATGGCATTGGGTGCACCAGAAAGGCATGATGCACAGACACACATGCAGGCAAGATACTCATACACATAAAATAAAAATAAATTAATAATAAATCTTAAAAGAACAACAACATAAACATTTCTATATTCAAAAGGTATATTCTGCAGTCTAGGGACAGACATCCTGGGTGCTGATAAAAGCCACAGATGAGAAGTAAGCAGTAAGGTGGGACAGGGCCATGGGGTTATTGGTAGTGAGGTACTGCAATTTTAAATATCTAGCTAGGCAGAAGATGACATTTTGAACAGCTACAGGCAGGAAGAATTGAGTCCAGTTGACATCTGGTATTTGGTGGGAGGTGGTTGTTGCACAGCAACAGCAAGCTCAAAAGCCCTGGGCCTCCTCATCTAGTTAAGGAATAGTAAGTGTGGCAAGACTAGAATTACCGTGTGGGCAATAAGATCTAAGGACAAGTGTCTAATGACCATAGAAACTCTTTGGCTTACCCAACACCCTATCTAGGAGCAATGCCAGGATTTAATTAAGTAGAAGCTCCTGAGATCTCTTTCGATCTGAATACGGTTATAGGAGCTACTTTCTCCTCTGTATGGGCCCTGTCTAGGAACCACGCCCTCCCCTGGATCTTTGACACCTTGCCTGGGCTGGGACAGCGTTTACAGGAAGCAGGGAGGTGGAGAGGGAAGCTGGTGATTTATAAGACACCTGCTGATCTGCTTTGTCTCTCATGGCCTGTGGCAGGTACAGATGATACTTGGCCTCCTCTGAGGTAGAGGCATCATGGTGGTTCTGGCCCTGACACTAGTTGTAGGTGCAGTTGCTGTATTCTTATTGGGTAGTCTGCTGTGGGTGATCTGCAGACACCTCCGGACTGAACACATCCCTGAAGGCATCACTCACCCCATGAGGCTGAGAATCCTCAGTTGCTGTTTGCATCTGTCAATGATGTGGGTGAGTCTCTGCTTGCCTCCTTTGCCTGAGGTTAGGACAAATCAGATACTGGATGCTTCGATACCACACACAATTCAAAGAATGCTTGCTTTCTCGGTGTTTCCATTACTGTAACAAAATAAGACAATGGACTTACAAAGTGAAAATGTTCGTTTAGGATCATGTTTTTTGATGTTGTAACTTGTGATGTCAGCCTGATTGTGTTAAAAGAGAGGGAGACTGTGGCTGAGAAAAACTGCTCATGTTCCAAGGAACAAAAAAAGGAAGAAGGGCTAGAACCAGAGTACCTTTTTAAAAATGTCATTTTTTTATTTATCATACAAGCAAATGGACTTCTCTGTGTATTTTATAGTGTATATATCATTATATATTAGACTTCAGTCCTTTTTTGATTTTTGGTTTTGTGTGGGTGGGTTTTGGGGTGTTTGTTTGTTTGGGGGGGGACTTGTTTGTTTGTTTGAGACAAGGTTTCTCTGTGTAGCCTTGGCTGGGCCTACAACACACTTTGTAGACTGGGCCTGCCTCTGCCTCCAGAGTGCTGGTTTTAAAGATGAATGCCACCACCTCCTGGCTTGGGTTTTGTTTTTATCAAAACCCAAGCCAGGGTTATTGTTCTCTCATCAATCTATGTCCTCAGTGACCTCTCATTAAACCTAGCTTCCCCAAAGCTCTACCACCTACAGCTAGCATCACCCTGGGGCCTTTTCTACAAGGGTCTCTGAGGTACACAGAATATGCAAACTATGATACTCAGAGAAAAAACTCATCTCCTTTGTTGAGTCCTCAGGACTTTGCTGAAGGGAGGAATGCATTTTTGAACTCCAGTGAATACAGACCTGTTAGCAAGAGTCAGCAAGCAACGAAATTTAAAAAAAACGGAAAGCAAATTAGGAAATTAGCTCAAGCCATTAGCAGAAGCCTTTTGTCTGTATGCATGACTGTTCACCATGTAGTGCAGTACCTGGAGAGGCCAGAAGAGTGTTGGAGGATCTCCTGGGACTGCAATTACAGGTGGTTGTGAGCCTCCATGTGGGGGCTGGGAATTAAACCTGAATCCTCGAAAAGAGCAGCCATTGTTCTAAACTGCTGAGCTGCATAGTCCAGAAAGTTATCAAGTTTTTCTTGCCTTTTTAAAAACTATTTTTTTTTAAGGCTAGGCATGGTGGCACACACCATTGATCTCAGTGCAGCGGAGGTAGAAGGAGGTGGATTTCTGTGAGCTTGAGGCCAGCCAGGTCTACATAGTGAGTTCCGGGAAAGCCAAGGATACAAAGGAAAACTCCTGTCTCAGAAAGAAACAAAAGACAAAAAAGATACCTATTTTAAAAATAACAGTAATAGAAAATATTGGGTTTTCATAACAGCATTTTTAAAAAAATATTTATTTATTTTATATATGTGAGTGCACTGTCACTGTCCTCAGACACACCAGAAGAGGTCATCGGATCCCATTACAGATGGTTGAGAGCCACCATGTGGTTGATAGGAATTGAACTCAGGACCTCTGGAAGAGAAGTCAGCGCTCTTAACCGCTGAGCCATCTCCCCAGCCCCATAACAGCATTTCTAAAGAAAAAAAAAATAGTGTGTAGGTTCTCTCCCTATCCCCCTAGCCTGCTCTCTCTTCTCCTCTTCCACCCCCTATATCAGCATATATCTTCATATCCCATAGGCCCTGTTGCTTTCTTTCCCACTTTAACCCCCTTTCTCCATCTCATTGCCTCCTCTCTATTTCATAACTCATAGCCACATTCAGAACCAGTTTTACACACACATATCACACATATAAAAATCATAAGCTAGGGTCCATTTATCAGAGAGAACATGATTTACATCTTTCTGAAATCTGGCTCATGGTACTATAATAACCCAAGGACTCTATACACTCCCACAGAGATATTTGTGCATTCATGTTCACTGTTGCTCTATTCACAATAGGCAGGAAATGAAACTATCCTAGACATCCACCAACAGATAAACGGATGAAGAAAATACACAATCGGAAACATGCAATGAAAAAAAATGAGACAAGGTCTCACTATGGAAGCCAGGCTTCCCTTGTACTCAAAAGAGATCTGTGTGCTTCTGCCTCATGAGTGTTGGGTTTAACTGTGTGCATCACCACGCCCAGATACAATGGAATTTTACCTCACCATGAAAGAAAAAAAGAAAACAAAGTATAGTTTTAGGAAAATGATGGAATTGGAGATCATTATGTTAGGTCAAATGTACCACACTTAAAACAGTACCCCAGGCCTGCTTTTGCAAATGGCCTGACTAGAATCTTTGGTTTTCCCTTTGACATTCTCTTTTGTAGTCTATAGTTCAAGTTCCTAGTTACCATGACTCAGTTTCCTTGCCTGCTAAATAGGAACGCATAGCAGCCCCTACTACCTGGCATTTCTCAAGGATCCGGGAGGTAAGCTATTCAGAAGGTCTATTGCAACATCTATCGTAGGGCAAGCTTACAGTCACCATTGATTCTTTCTCTAATGGTGTGTTATACAGCCATTGTGTATCACCGCTCAAAATCTGAGCTCAGGGATGGGTAGGGAAAAAACATCCTAGGTAGAGTGCCTCAAGGGAGCTTGCAGTCCATTTTAGCAGAGGCAGAAGCTGGCTAGTTTTAAGGAAGTTCACAAGGAATCTAGCTACAAATAGCTTTGCACAGAGGGCAGACCCAGG
This sequence comes from Rhynchomys soricoides, assembly GCA_019843965.1. Lineage (NCBI taxonomy): Eukaryota > Metazoa > Chordata > Mammalia > Rodentia > Muridae > Rhynchomys > Rhynchomys soricoides. The sequence goes on along the minus strand of JADRCH010000526.1, from coordinate 182,426 downwards.
AGTAAAGCATAGCAAAACATCAGGGAGACCAGGGTTTGCTTACTCAAGGGTCAGAATGCAAGGGCCCATAGCTTTGATGGATAGGATAAAAGTTACCCTATTTTCACTGCTAATCTCTGATTGTAGGGTTTCCTGCCATTGGGGGTTGGAAGCGGGGAGATTAGCAGTTCCCAGGACAGAATTATAACCTTAGCATAAGAGGAATCACAGGTGTTTTGAGTACAAGATTGTTTCATATACTACAGACATAGAAAGTTGTGGTTTCCTCATCCATTTGATGCCAAGGTGTTATCAGATGGTAGCCATCACTTGTTTCCCTTCCCTCATGTGCATCATTACATCACACATTACTTGTCTGACATCTATTTGTGTATGAAACTGCCTTCCTGGATGAATTCCATGTATTTGTTAAAGAGCACTGTGCTGGGCAGACAGTGCTACTTGTAAAGTGCCTCCTGCTCAAGCATGAGAACCTGGGATCAGATCATGAGAAGCCAAGCACAGAGCTGAGCAGGATAGTTTGAGCCTATACCTGGGGGATGGAAAGAGTCACAGAAACAAGTGAATCCTGGAAGTTCATTGGCCAGCGAACTAGTTCAATTGATGAGATAAATTTCAGGTTCAGTAAGAGACACTGTCTCAAAAAAATAAAGTAAATGGGTTTATAAGATGGACAGTGGTTAATGTCAGTAGTTACCACGCCTAACAACCTGAGTTCTATCTCTGGGTCCCACATGGTGGAAGAACAGAAGGGACTCTTTCAAGGTGTCCTCTAACCACACGACCATATGCTCTGTGTCTCACAAATACCCACAAATACACACAAATAAATAAAGGCAATAAAATAATAACAATTCATTGGATAAACATGATGGAACAGTTGAGGAAAGACACCCAGTGTTGACCTCTGGCTTCCTCATGCTTACACAGTTGTGCATACACCCACAATAACAAGTGTATACATCGCACACATCCAATACAGGACACACACAGCAAAACAAACATCACATACACCCAACATAGAACACATACTCCAAAACATACATCCAACACAGGACTCACACACCAAAAAGAAATATGTTCTGAGTTGAGTCCATGGGCTTTAATCACAGCCAAAATGGCTGTAATTTAGGACTAGAAACTACTGGAAAGACCCAGAGATGTTCACTTATTTACTTATTTAAACTTTTATCGTAAGTATATTCTAATTAATTTTCCCTCCCTCCTCTCCTCTCAGATTCTCCCTATCCCCCACCCCACTTCATTCCATGCCTCCTCTCTTTCTCTCCTCACTCCCCGAGAAAAAACCAAGTCAGCATAAAACAAAGCAAATAGAAAAACAGAGGGAAGCTGGGCATGGGGGTGTATGCTTTAATCCCAGCACTAAGGAAGCAGAGGCAGGTGGATCTCAGAGTTTGAGGCTAGCCTGGCCTACAGAGCAAGTTCCCAGATAGCCAGGATTACACAGAGAAACACTGTCCCAAAAAACTAACAACAACAACAAAACAAACAAGCAAACAAAACTAGAAGAAGAAACATAAATAGAAAATTGGGAATCATAATAGATGAACAAAATACAAGTAAGACTTTAAAAAAACAAACAAACAAACAAACAAACAAAGCATTATGACACAAAACATCTCCAAAAACATCGTTGAGTTTATTTTGTATTGGCCATCTACTGCTGTGTATGGAACCTCCCTTAAGTGTGGTTTGTATACCCATTGAGATTTCACGAAAGAAAACTCAGTTTTTCCTTTTTCAGTGGTTGTCACTTGGAGACAGCTTCTTGGTTAGGAGTGGCGGCTTGTATCCACTTCCCCTCTTAGCACTGGGACCCCATCTAGCTTGTACCTGTGTAAGCCCTAGGCATGCTGCCACAGTCTCTATGAGTTCATATGTGTGTCAATTCTACTCTGCCTGGAAGATGCGCTTTTCTTGATGTCATCTATCCCCACTGGCTTTTATAATCTTTGTGCCTCTTCTTGCCTCTGAGTTCTCAGGGGAGGGTTTTGATGGCAGATGTCCCATTTAGTACTGAGTGTTCCAAGATCTCTCACTTTCTGTTCATTGTCCAGTTGTGGGTTTCTGTATTTGTTCCCATCTCCTGAAGAAGGCAGCTTCTCTGATGATGGCTGAGCCAGACACTGGGTCTATGGATATAGAGGAATATTGTTATATTTATATTATTTGAATTTATATATAAAAAACATTAGTTCTTAAAGATAACACAATAATCTGAAGAAGTCCCATGTACTACTACCTGCATTGATATCAATCACTGACCATAGCCAAGGACATATACCTTCCCACTCACTCCCATTCTTAATTTTCTTAAAGAGAAAAACATTAAGCACTGCATTTTCCAAAAATATTTCTAAAGATGCCATGGAAAGGCAAGAAAATGCTCTTGTCTCCCTCTTCAAAAACATTACCTTCATAGCAATAAATATTTGGGAGCCCCAGGCTATCTTCTTTGGCGAAAAGACAATGCCCAGACCACAGGTAGAGCAAGAGTCTCCAAAAGGAAGGCTCAAGCATTGTCCAGAAGCCTGGTTTGTCATGTCTGGCATGCCAAGTATCTAGAAAGAGGAGTGAATCTAATGATGGAGGAGACGCATGGGCCTGGATAGGTGTGACTTTAACTGCAGGTGCTTCATGAGGATACTAAGAGAGAAGAAGAGCAGGAAATCTGTGGTCAAGTCTCATTAATATTTCCTAAGATCTTCCTTGGCACCTGGGGAGGGTAGATGTGGCTAGCAGGCTCCAGGCTGCATGTTAAGTGATTGATGCATAATCAGTCACAATTTATTGCTTCTTTCTTTGACAGGGGATGATTTTTGAGAAACTGGGACTCTGTTATGCATCCCAATTTGCCAGTTTTGTGCATGATCTGAAGCCACTCAAGAACGATTCTGATGTTGTCATCAAAGATCTTCACTTTGGGACAATTCCTGTGAAGCTGTACAAGCCCAAGAAGCCGTCCTCCATCCCAAGGATTGGAATTATATTCTTCCATGGTGGTGGAACCATCCTAGGGAGCTTGAGTAAGACAGCATTTTTCTGGCCTCTTAGTCTCCTGTTAAACCCTGCTAAATGGGCTTGAAAGAATGGTCATTCTGTGGAGGCTAGAGAGATGACTCAGTGGGTAAGAGCACTTGCTGCTCTTCCAGAGGACCCAAGTTTGGTTTCTAGCACCTATGTTGGGCACAGTACAACTGCCTATAATCCTAGATCCAGGGATTCTAACTTCTTCTTCTGGTCTCTGTGGATACCTTCATACATGTGTATATAACACATACACACAAGTAAAAGTAAAATAAGTATTTACAAAAATCATTCCTTCTGGTAGACAGTTGACTGTTAGAGCCAAGAAAACCTAGGGCAATTAGTAGGCACAGATGGTATATAATAGAATAGTCTAACCTCTTTCTAAGCTGATATAAGAATACCACTGTATTGTATTCATACCAAGCCACTGTATTGTATCCATTTGGAGGGGTTTTTGATAAGTGGTGGAATGCATCAGGTCATGAGCATCTTGGAGACTGTTCTGGCAGCTCACAGAAGCAAAACAGTAAGAAGTTGGAAGGATACTGACTCTACAGCCAGAAGCTATTTCATGACCTGCTCAGCTAACTCAGGTGCTCTATTACAAGAAAAGGATAGCCACAAATACTGGAGAAAGGCAAATGCCCTAATAATGTGATGTTCGATTTTGTTTGGCAGGAACCCACCACAGCGTATGCTTACGTTTGTCCAAGGACTGTGACTCTGTTGTCATTTCAGTTGGGTAAGAAAGGATATGATGGGAATATATAAGCCATCAATCCTGATTCATAGTGACAGGGTCTGAAGTTTGAACCTGAAGCTGATCAAACTGGAAAGGAAAGTGGGGGAGGGCTAGACTGGGAGGACCCAATAAGGAGAAGCAAGGAACAGAGGAAAGAGGGAAAGTGGACTGGATCCCCTTCATTGGAGCATTTGTGGTTAAAAACATCATTTAACCCTGTCATTTAGAGGCTGATGGGAATGGTCATGGCACTTTGCTTTTGAATGGAAGAGTTCAAGGTCTAATAGCCCTGCTTGTGGCAGACAAGTAACATTTCCTCTGCCTAAAGTCAGTAGTGCCCTGCATGACCACTGAAAGACCTAAACATATCACATCCATTCCCAAGTGCAATGGCAATTGCCCCTTCCAAGCCTAAGTCGCAGGTGTGATAGCTTTCTGTCTACTGTGTGTTTGGGGCCTTGCCTATCTCCTCCTATTCAGATTTCAAAGGTAGATCTGAGATATAAGATGTTAGACAAGGGTATTTGGGTTTAGCTGAGCATTAAGCATAATCTATGGCCCTTGATTTCTCTCTAGATACAGAAAATCTCCCAAGTTCAAGTACCCAGTGATGCAACATGACTGTGAGGTAGCCACCACCCACTTTTTGGAATCATTGGACGTGTACGGAGTAGATCCAGCTAGAGTGATGGTCTGTGGTGACAGTGTAGGAGGAACTGTAGCCACTGTGATTTGTCAAATCTTATTGCACCGAACAGATCTCCCCCGGATCCGGGCTCAGATTTTGATCTACCCCTTAGTGCAAATGCTAGATTTTTGGAGCCCTTCTTATCAACAGAATTGCAACACCCCACTGCTCTCTTGGAATCTGGCCTTCTATTGCTTCTGTTGCCACCTAGATGTGAATTCTTCCTGGGAAAGTGTCATAAAGAATGGTACACATTTGCCTCTGGAAGTCTGGGAGAAATATAGAAAGTGGTTGGGTACAGAAAACATCCCCGAGAGGTTTAAGAAGAGAGGCTACCAACCTATACCCCAGGGGCTTGTGAATGAAGATGCTTACCAAGAGATAAAATCTACACTGGACTATACTTGCTCACCCCTCCTCGCAGAAGACAGTATAGTGTCTCAGCTCCCAGAAGCCTGCATTGTGAGCTGTGAGTATGACCTTATCCGGGACCACTCCCTCTTATATAAGAAGAGGCTGGAAGATCTGGGGGTGCCTGTGACGTGGCATCATATCGAGGATGGCTTCCATGGAGTGCTTACTACCTTTGACTATGGATTATTGAGCTTCCCTTGCTCCTCGAGAATTATGGATCTGATTATCCAGTTCATTAGAAAGTTCTGATCCTTATTCCTTCCTGGGTGTGCTCCACCAACCTAGTCTGGGTTATAAAATAATACAATGTATGTTCTTTATGATGAATAAAGAGGAGGCAGGGTGAGAAGGATGGAGTGATGCTCTCTGTCTTTGTTCACTATTGGGGAAAATAAGAGCTGACCATGTTCAGCATCCATTTGAGAAAGCGAATCTGTGCATGAAGCTTGTCCATAATCCCCTTAGCTAGAATTCAGGCTATCTGGGCTGATTAATACTGTATGGTTATCTGGTTGAGTTGATCTTGGAGAAAACAGGTGTTTTGTGTTACAGTCTTATTGAGCTTTGCCAATGGGACTCAGAATGTAGAGCTTTGATGCCAAGTCTGGTGGGTGGTGAGTGGTGGTGACAGTCTCTGTGTACCCAGCTTGCTTGAGTTGAAAGTTATGAGACAGTGGAGACAGATTCCCCATGGTACATGGCTCCTAGATAGAAACAAGTGAAGATAGCCAAAGTTGCCTGCCTAAGAGAGCTTGGGCCTTCTAGATATCAGAGTGAATTCCCAACAAATGGCCCTAAAGCAACATCATAAATATTAAAAGACCAGAGATAAAGGGAAGCCAAATTCAATAAAACTCAAACCATATTCACAGAGGGAATTCTAGAGAGAGCCAAGGGAACAAATGTGTTATTGTGAACTATTTGTTCTAAGACAAAGAATCAATGATTTTGCCCCACATAGAAAGGACTACTGGCTTGCCCTCTCTTCACATACCCTCTGCCATTTTCTGCTCCATGCGGATGTATTTATTCTTTATATGGTGGACCTGAAAAATTCCCTCCTAAGGTCTGTAAGAACTATGCTAACTTGTATGGGTGTATTCATTTTCCACAGCAATTTCAACAAAAATTTCACAGCAATTTACTGTTTCTACTGGTTTTCTGAACTGTGTATAGTTTTTACAAACAAGAAACTAGAAATTTCTGACTATTTCATCCAAGGTCTATGCTACACTTGGAGTAGAGTGTGAAACAGTTTCCCCTGGTGTTTGGACTGACTCAGGTTTAAAGATAGGAGAGTAGTGGATCCTTCCCTAATCAAAGGCTAGATGAATGTTGGGTGAATTTTAATATTCACTTGACTATGGAAGTGAAATAGCTGCCCAAATGAATCAAGTTTCATGGAAGTAACAAGAAGATGCCAAAGCCATGATGACCAACTGCCCCTTGGGAGTAAAAACCCCTTTGAAAGAGATGACCATGTGGTCCTGTCTTCAGGAGGATTTGCCTCTTGCAGACCAGCAGCTTTCAAAGACCAGCATTCAAGTCCACTCACAGAGAAACCTGGATATGCCTTAACTTGTTCTCAAATGGTTGTGTTGAAATATCGTCAGATAGAAATTCTCATGGGTGACTTCTTGAGCCATTCATAGTTATCCAGCAGATGGCTTTGGTAGAAAAATAAGAACTAGCCACTGAAAACATATATTGTAGGAAGCAATGGAACCCCAGGCATATGGTCCTCTCTGACACAGTTCCCTGAGATGAACTGAGTTAGTCCTTAGCCTGGAGTGGGTTTTGTGTAAAGTTACTACAGCCACTGGAGGCTGAAGGGGTATGGGCTGATCTTTCACATAGATGAGTACTTGTCTCTTTGACTTCGAGGTGGTAAACCTGATACACTACTGGAAGACTGTGCCTAGTGGAAATGGCTGGGGACATCTCAGGGCTGAGGGTACATTTTCACAGCTTCTCCCTTCTGTAGATCAAGAGAGAGACAACAGACTTTTACCTTAGTAGCTGGCTGGGGTCTCCAGGAGCAAACCTGCTATACCTTTCATTTCTATTATCCTTGCAACATATTCATGACAGTCAACTCCAGGTGTGCAGAACACACAAACCCACCTTTAAGAGGAGGGAACTGAGGCTCTGAGAGATAATTAACACTAATTTCTCAATTCTTCCAAGTCTGACTCAAAGCCAGCTGGTTGATTCAATGCCCAAGGCTGTAGCTGTCCAGCAGCCATGGATGAACCGGGTCTACCTGAAAGGAAGGCTGGAAATGAAAAAGGGACGGGGTAAGAGAGAAGAAGGAAGCCAAGACAAAATTTCTGATCAAGGCTTGAACTTTATTGTTCTGTACTCCTTTTAAAGGGAAAGCCCAAAGACCCAATCCTTTGTTTCAGCAAGCTCAGTGGGCAGTGACTCCTCAAGGTTCCTGTAGGAAGTTGCAAATGCAGAGAGGCCAGACTGACTCCAGCCAGGTTGTTAGTCACACTCAAGGCTGGGGGAAGGGCACAATTCACTCTTTTTTGTTCTTTGTTCTTTTAAAGATGAGTTGGATGGGGGAAGGGGTACAAGATTTACTTGTTTTCCATAATCTCATCTAGGGTAAAGAGTGGCTAGGCTTCATAGAACAGCAGGTCATTTCTTAGGTTTGGCTCCCAGCATCTCCTCACTTTTTTGAGGCCAGTGGGTAGCTAAGAATGATTGCACTATGAAGATGAATGGGCATTAACCAGAGGAGGGAAGTATTGACCTGATTCTCCGGAGCACTTTATATGTCATCGTTGTCTTTTGGGGAGGAGAGGTTAGCCTTTGTCAATTTCTGTAGGTATACCGGAAAGAAATGCTTTTCCTCCCCTCCTCCCGTCTCCAGAGATAAGGCCACCTAGCTAGCAGATATTCCCAGTGGGATGGGCATTCCTCCTCTCCCATCTCCGGAGATAAGGCCACCTAGCTAGCAGATGTCCCCTCCCCCACCTCCAAGCACACTGGAGAAACTGGTTAGAAAGCACGTAGGCTGGGAGGGAAGGGCTGATTAAGCCCCTGCTACCTCATTCCCTAAAGACCAATCAGTTTAAAAGTCACACTGTTCTGCCAATCACATTGTACCTAATGGCAGCTGCTCTAAAATCCTATATTAGGTCCCCAAACGGGCTCCACGGGGTCGCCTCTGCCTCATGTGCAGGACGACCCCAATGCATTGGAAATAATAAACCTCCTGCTGATTGCATCACTCTCGATCTCTGCGTCTTGGCGAGGGGGAACTACTGGTAGTTTCAACCTTTGGGGGTCCAACCAACCTCTATGCAATCAGGTTTTGCTTCACAGGGGACTCAGAAATGGACATTTGGGTCCTCCCCCTGAGGTACTTAGTCTTGCACCCCTTGCAGGTGCCCACACCAAGGCAAGTGGGCATAAATCTTGAGTTTTATGCAGCTCCCAAAGGAGACATCATAGTAGTGCTCAGCCAGGCCTCTATCAGCAAAATCAAGTTTATGATAATGAACTTGCAGAGGTTTGGATGCCAGGGAGTCAATCTGTTGTTCTAAATGCCTATCTAAATCCTCTTGAATACTCAGAACTTTGGTAACATTTTTTGCTAAATGATTAACAAAAGTAGCTGTCTTAACTTCTTGTGTCAAAGCAATTGTAGAAGCAGTGGTGCTAGCTATTAATGTAATTAAAGCTGCTATATCAGTGATAATCAAGCCCACTACCCTCTTGCTTCTGCTTAAAGCCTGAATCACTTCTTCCAGTACTTGCAAGCCTTTTTCAGAATACCAACGTCCTATAATACTCACAGGCAATAAAACAAAAGCTAGTTGATAGACCCCCATGACAGACATGCCAGATTTCAGCACACTAACACAATAAAAAGTATACAATCAATGCAACTTATATTAAATAATGTGGAAGAAAAAGTAAATTTAACACAACCAATTAGTAAAAGATTAGGAGCCTTAATACATGCACTAACACTTGTTCAAAGTCCAGATCCTGTCCCAACTTTATTTCTTGCTAACATAACATCATAAAGAACTGCAGCTACCTTCCAAATATGTTGGGAGCCGCCTGAGTGCCCACATCCGCCATTACAAGATAGCGCCTACATCTGGCCGAGGACAAGTTGTAAACAGGCTAGTGCGCATGCACCAGGTAATTTTCCACCTCAGAGTCTCAGCCTCTCTCGTGGCGGCATCTGGCCTGGTGTGCGGGAGCCAATGGGGAAGCTCCATGTCCCAGGCAAGCGCTGTGACCCATATAAAGGGCAGGTATTCTATTGTTCTGGGTCTCCACTCGTGGCCAGCTTATGCTCTCCCTCTCAAGATGCATTAAAGCTGTTCCTGCAGAAGGATCCTATGTGTGCCGCGTCGTTCTTGCTGGCGAGACCGTAGCGCGGGACACAAATATGTCTCTGAAAATGTTCAGAACCAGCTTTCCAAATGAAGACTGTCATTTCCAATATTGGATTGATTTCTATACCAGTCCACAATTGAGTCAGAATAACTGGTCACATTAAAGGAAAGAGAAGAGTCATTATAACTTCTCCTCTTGAATAATTTTTCCAAGGACTCCACATTCCTGTCCCACAAGGTCTAAAACTTGAAGCAAGGCAGCTTGTTCAATCTGGGATATAGGCAAGCAAAGGTAGGTCAGGAACATACGTCCAAAACAGCTTTCCTGTCACCATTGTCAAGTCACATAGCAAGCTTACAGTCAGCATCATTCTTTGTCCCAGCATCAGCATGTCACACCAATCACTCTGGCAGCTAGCACGCTCCTGCAACATCCTGCAGAAAAAGCACACACATGCCCTATTCCCCATATTAAATATCTGATTGGAATCATGCTATATGCCTGTAAGTGGATCTTTCCATTTTCACCTAGACATAAGCATGCCTAGTTGTAGGGTGCCATAGACACTAAGCAAGAGTTCCTTGGCATCCAAATTTTAAAATTTTAAAATTAAAATGTATGATTTAAATAATGCATATGGGGATATAATCCCCCCTTTTTGTTTTTTTTTAAAATAAAGATACTGTTTTAAAGTCCTACAATATCTTGTCCTTGAGAATAAGAAGAAATCCCAGTAATATGGGTAATATTAAATTGTCTATAAAACATATCAAGTGCTTGTCTGTAATATCCAGTTCCATTATCTGTTTTAATCTGGTTTGGAACACCAAGCATAGAAAATCAATGCAGTCAATGACTAATTATATTTTTAGTTGCTTCTCTTGTTAAAGCAGTTGCAACTAGAAAGCCTGAAAAAATGTTGTCACATGTACACATTTTAATATTCCAAAATCAGAACTATGAGTCCCATCCATTTACAATAATTGATTAGATATAAGTGCTTGAGGACTAACACCATTATGTGGTACAGGGAGAAACTGAGGACAGTGAGATCAAGTCCTTACGATTTGACATGCATGTTTTCTAGAAATACCAAATTGTCTCAGACCATTACTAATTGGATGATACAAAGAGTGAGATTGTATGGCTAATTGTTTCTGTATAAGGCCTATAATCTGCCTGGTATACAAATCTGCTGTGGCATTGCTCTAAGGAGTCTGTCCAGGCAATCCACTATGAGCTCTTAATTGTTCTATAAGGCAAGGAACAGTTCATGTTTTTAAATGAAGAAGCTATATTTGCATAAATAATTGCAAAATTTGGGAATTAGCAATATCTAAAAAAGTAACAATTTCAAGCAGTTGTAAACCCTGAGCTATATATTGGCTATCAGCTTACAAATTAAAAGCTTGAATTTTTTAACATTTCAAAAACAGTGGCTACAACACATAATTCAATTATGTGTGCTGAAGTGGGGAAAAACTCAGAGAATGAACATGTGATCCAATTACATATGCTCCTTTCCCATTAGATGAGCAGTCTGTAAATACAGTAAGTACATTCTCTATGGGCTGCATGTGTAAGTTTACAGGATATACAAAAGTGTGCATAGAGGAAAACTTTAACAACTTGTCTTTTGGATAATGATTATCAATTTTGCCTAAAATGTTTGCCATGCAATAGGCCAAATATCAGTATTTTGCAATAACCAATTTAATTGCTGTAGGAATGAGGAGTAAACATTTCATCAGGTTCTTCCCCAAAATACTTTCATGATTTTATTCTACAATTCTATAATAACATGGCAACAGCTTCATAATAGGGTGTTCAAACTTTACTTGGAGATGAAGAAAGGTGAATCATATTAATGGTCCCTTTTGCCAAAGAACTGTTGAGGGCACATGAGTAGTAATAACGCAAACAGCGGACAATTGATCTATATTTTATATAATGTATCTGTTGTTGAACAATAGGTTCTTCTACTTTCTCTCAGCTATTTGTCTCTCATGAGTTAACTGTGTGTGTGTGGGGGGATTAGAATTTGCATACCCACTGTTATCAAGCAGAGGCTTCAGTCTTCCTGAGGTGAGCTTAAGGTGAGGTCTTAGTCAATCTACATCTCCTAACAACCTTTGAAAATAATTTGAAGTAAATTATCTTTCCTTACTTGAATTTTTTGTGCCACAGTTTGTTTAGGATATAACTGATACCCCAAATATTGAAAAAGATATTACCTTTGAATCTTTTCTGGAGCAACAACCACTCCAAAATTTTAAAGCTCATTGTATAAGAACAAGGGCTTGTAGTAAAACTCCTTCATAGGGATAAGCTAATAAAATACCCTTCATAATGAATAATAAACACTGAAAGAATCAAAGTCATAACTTCTTGTATTGAAGCAGCAACAATTTTTTTTTTACATAATTTAAGACTATTAGCCATTCCTTGAGGCTAAACTTTCCAATGATATCACTTCACAAACTCACTAAAAGCAAACTCTTTACAATTATCAGGATGCAAAGGTCCAAATCCATAATAATTCTGTATGTATTTCCTGGAATGGCAGCTAGAGTAGGCAAGCCAGGTTCTAATGCCTCCATAAGTCCCATAGCCTCCTTAACCTTTCATAAATCTTAAGTTTGAACTTTGTTTTGGATTAATGGAATAACCAATCCCTTGGAGGTGAGTGAGTACTTCAGCTCCAATGTCTATTAATCCTTCAAAACTTTCTTCAAATATTAATTTAAGGTTGGGTCTCTTATTAGTAATAGATTGAACTCAGTACACATCAGAGGAACCAAAGCCTTCTTGTCCTCTCTTACTGTTTAAGGGAACTAAAAAAACTTTAGCAAGTCTTTTGTTAATGCCATAGGGAAAGCAGCCATAATTATTTATAACACCTGGATAAGCTGCCTGCTGTGAGTGCTTTGTAGTCTGAGGCTGACCCCTTCTAGGGGCTAACAAAAGAAATGGCACACAAGCCTCCGCAGAGGCTGCTTGGAACTTTGCATTAACTCAAATGCAAATGTTTCTTAACATGTCCTATTTCCTGATACCTGGTCCAAAGATTACTCTTCCTCCACCAAGGACAGATTCCTGGGGCTTGAGTTGTTTGTCTGCTTCGGCCTCTGTTCCTGGAACAATTCTTTTCTTTTCTTTCTTTCTTTTTTTTAGACAGGGTTTCTCTGTATATCCCTGGCTGTCCTGGAACTCACTCTGTAGACCAGGCTGGCCTCGAACTCAGAAATCTGCCTGCCTCTGCCTCCCAAGTGCTGGGATTAAAGGCGTGTGCCACCATGCCCAGCTTTGGAACAATCATTTTTAAAATGACCCAAACGTCCACATTTAAAACATCCTTCAGTCCCTCATTTCTGTGGAAGCACTGCTTGCACAGTGGTCCCTTGTAAGACAGCATGCCATAGCCAGACCCTGATTGCATAAGGGTCTGATTTCGGCACAAAGAGAATGTATCCAGGCAAATCTGTCTTTGTTTTGTATGGCCTAATAGTGGCACGGCAGGCTGCATTAGCATTCTCATAAACCAATTGTGTAACAAAAGGAACTCCTGCTAGAGGATCTCCAAAAATTCTACCAGCTGCTTTTCCTGAAGCTGTGACAGTTGGACCCCCGAAGGTCGCAACTACCAGTAGTTCTCCCTCGCCAAGACACGGAGATCGAGAGCGATGCAATCAGCAAGAGGTTTATTATTTCCAATGCATTGGCGTCATCCTGCACATAAGGCAGAGGCGACCACCAATTCTCAAAGCTCACACTTTTTATACATTCTTGAGGCAGATTCTGGTCACAGCCTGAGTTGGTTGTCGACCTTTCACACAATTAGGGGATTCTTAGTGAGTGTCACTGTGGTTATTCTTTACCCCAGGATCATTGTTGTTTGCGAGAGCCTATATTGACAGAGAATATCTGCTGGCCAGTTGGCCTTATCTCTAGGGAGGGGAGGAGGGGAAGAATGCCCCTTTCTCACGGCCCACAGGAAATATCTGCTAGCTAGGTGGCCCTATCTCCGGAGAGGGGAGGAGGGGAGGAAAAGCATTTCTTTCTTGACCAAACTGCAAACCGAAGCCAATGGAACATGGGCAGTTTAACTATAAAGTATAAGTTTCTTCTGCAACACCAGAGCACAACCATGACTCTGGAAAGAGTATTATTTTCATATTACAAAGTTTGGCTGCAAATTCTTATATCTGAATGCATGACAGTGCAGCTTTCAATACCTCAAAGAGACATTGTCCTAAATCTTAGTCTGATATCTAAGATAAGAATTACCTATCTCAATTTAGAGGTATCTTAAGAGACCTGTTTTTCTGGGTTGGCTCATGCCATATGTTGTTGTTTAGAACAGCTCCAACCCTGAGTTACCAGTATTAAGCCAACTTTCTGCTACCAATGTTACAAATTTTTAATTATACCCAATAACTTATAAGTCAATACTCTATAAGGACATGCAGAACATATTTATACCTTTAAAACCAGTCAGAAACAAAAATGAAGTGGCTACATACCTTTTATATATTTAGACCAAATAAATTTTTTTTTTTTTTTTGCTTTTTCTAGCTATAATTTCAAGAGAAGAGCACCTTATTACTTGCTGAACCTGTTAAACACAATTGCAGAAATTTTTCTAGGAATAAACAACCTTCAGCTTACTTGCCATAGAACTTGAGAATCTGCTGGCTCCTTTTAAAGCAGCTTTTGCAAACAATCAGCTCCTAGTAGGGCTTCTCCAGCCATGCTAGACTCCTAACTACAGGTACAGGGCTCCAAAGGCCAATTGAGACTGCCTTTTTAACAAGTAAAACTAAATCAAGGGGTGGAACGCTAACAGATAAAGTTTTAACCATTTTTTCTTTCAACATGAAACACAGAACAACAACGAAACAAAAACACAGACTTAACATAAAACAGTCAGTTTTGACACAAGGACAGATTGATGCACCAAGACAGACAACAGAGAGAATGAAGAGAACTTGATGTAACTAAGGATATCTCCAGTATGACTCAGAGAGGAAGCAGGATGTCTCCCGGTTTCCATCTGTCCCTAGGAGAGCTCTGAAATAGCTTATATCCATTTTCCTTCTCTTTTGCTAATGCATCCTGCACAGGGGACAACTGCTTTTCTGAAACCTATTCTCTCTCTTTCTCATGCTATTTGTATATTTACCATTCCTACTTCTGGGAATCATGGATAATTTTTCTAACACCTGTTTTTTGAACCCTACTTCTCTCGCCTGATGCAACTCTTGTTTCGGTCGAATGCCTGTTTAGAATTCCCCAGTCCTAATTTCACTGTCACCCCTATGTGAATTCAGCGTTGGGTCAACATCTCTTCAGCCTAGCCAGTATCCTTTCAAATGAACCTCTGGCAACAACAGCCTCCAAAACATAAAATGTATACCTAGCGCTAGCATTAATGCTGTTCGTTGCTTACCTCTGAGCAGGATACTCTTACTTTTCTTCCGTTTCCTGTGGAGCTCCACCCAAGACAGCGTTTCTCAGTTCGAGAGATGAATGAAGCCAAGACAAAATTTCTGATTAAGGCTTGAACTTTATTGTTCTGTCCTCCTTTTAAAGGGAAAGCCCAAAGACCCAATCCTTTGTTTTAGCAAGCTCAGTGGGCAGTCGACTCCTTAAGGTAGGAAGTTGCAAATGCAGAGAGGCCAGACTGATTCCAGGCAGGTTGTTTGTCACACTCAAGACTGGGGAAAGGGCACACAAGGCTATATGGCTCCTCATATTGTATGTACATCATGGCCTGACAAGAAAACTTTTGGTCGTAACCTGTAGCCTGTTAGCCCAGAACTGAAGTTCTTTTCTTTCCTATTATTCATATAAAGGAGACACCAAGTCTGTCATCTTACTTGAGTCATTTCCCACACACAGATGTCAGCCTCCGTGTGACCTGAGTCAGGAAGAAAACATCAAGTATTTTTTGTCTTCTTTCGAGACTGCGTGGCTTTGGCTAGCATAGAAACCCTCTTGGATGCACAACTAAAGTGCCTGCTGACAGTGCTTGTGGGGCCTTGAGAGACAAAAGGCGGCCAATGAGCTAGGCCAGGAAACATTCCAGAAAGTTAAAAGGGCCAAAGACAACCATTATGAAATGAGACAGCAGGGCCAGGTTCAGATACGTCTCAGGCCCCACATAATAGGCAGAATTCTCTGTTGCCCAGGACAGGCCGGAGCTACAGGTGTGTGGTAACAAGCTGACATCATCACCATGGGCCTCCAATCATGTTTAACTACCAATGCAGGCCCGCCCTTCCATACTGTTGCCAAGCTCTGTCCCAGAAAAATGTATAAAAAGTGTGTATCTTACTACCCTGGGGTAGTAAGATACCAAACAGCCATTGCCCTGTTGGTAGGGTGACCCCAGTGCACTGGATTCAATAGACCTCATGCTTATTGCATCGTTCTCAGTCTCTGTGTCTTTGTGGGGTGGGCCGTCTAGGCGTTTGGACTTCCGAGTCCAACATGCTTAGAAGACGTGGGAAAAATTCCATGTACTTTTAGGCCCAGACAATTTGAGCTGGGAGTGTTCTCTCAGTAAATTCCCAGTACTTATTTAGAAACACCTCAGAAATCCACCTGTCTCTGCCTCCCAAGTGCTGGGATTAAAGGCATGTGCCACCACTGCCCGGCTACATAGTTACTCTAAATCTCATCAAGATCAATTGTCAGGTCTGGTTAGGTTGCTCGGTGGGTTAAAGGCCAGTGATGCCAAGCCTGCCAACCAGAGTTAAGGCTGTCACAGCTTCCCAACTCACATAAACAACAGTTAGTGTTTCGTCTCTGATATCCTCACCTTCATTTTACAAAGCAAAGGATGCCTGGAGTCACCAAGCCAGCTTCGTCCTGCATAAACTGCCAAGACTTCTTTTCTGCACAGAACTAGCAGCCCCAATGCCACAACTAGTTGTCTTGTTTGGAAAATTGCTGAACCTGGGGTCCCGTTTCTTAGGATTTCTATCCCTAGAGAAATCCTCAAAGAAAGCCAGAGGAGTACCGCTTCACTGGCAGAGTACTAGCCTAGCACAAGCAAGCCCTGGGTTTAATCTCCAGAACAGAAAACAAAACAAAACCTCACAAAAGGCAAGGCTACCTCAGGGGGTGGCCTCTATCATAATGCAACATCACTCTGTTTAGGTCGCCACCACAGAACCATTTCTTTAGAGATGCATTCTTATTCTTTTTAATTGTGTGTATGTGAGGGGAAGGCTTATGTGCATGTGCATGTGCATACAGGTGCCATCGGAGGTCAAATGCTTCAGATTCCCTGCAGCTGCAGTTTCAGGTGGTGCTTGGACTCAAGTCCCCTGCAAGAAAACTACATGCTCTTAACCACTAAGCCATCTCTCCATCCCCAGAAGAACCATGTTTATTATAAAGTGAAGTGACACATTCTGGTACTGTGGAGGTGACTTGGTTGCTAGGGTATTTGCTCATTACGCACAAAATCCTGTAACCAAATAAAACTGGTGCACCACATAGTGGTGCACACCTGTAATCCCAACACTCAGAAAGTAGAGGCAAGAGAGTCCAGGGCTCAAGATAAGCCTTGGACTTATAATGAGTTGAAGCCATGCAAGAGGAAAAGAGAAGATGGTGACAGTGAAAACACTCTGATTTCTGTTACTGTTTTTTTTTTTTTTTTGCAAGGTCTCATGGGAGGTAGATGGCCATTTGCTTTCCATCCTAATCTCTTAGTTTTCCTGCTTGGCAACAAAGGGGCTCATCTGTAATACAGCTGGATGTTCATACAAGGAATGCTTGGTTCCTCAGTGGGAGCTGTGATTAGATCCATGCTTCCATCAGACATATGAAGAGAGATACTGTCTATCAGGTTCATAGCAAGCCTCCTGGTGGGGTTAATGGCTTCTTTTCTTGGTCCTGTGGAGTAGAAGAAGAAGTTCGTGGAGTGTTCAGTCCTTAGTTCTTGCTGTAGAGGTTATGTTCTCTGAATTGCCTCTGTAATTGCAGCGGTAGATTCTTTTCCTAGCACACTGCAATTCCTCTTAACAGTCTTGGGCACATGCTGTTCCGATTACAGGATGACTGGATCAAATTAAAATGGCTTCTAACTCCTCATATGCACACATGGCTGAATGTCAGGAGCCAGGCCCCCACACCTTCCCTGGGAATCTGCCGGGGCCTCCACACCATCCTTGGGAATCTGAGACCTTCTGGGAGCCAGCTGTGTTTGTACAGGATAAGCTGGAGACATCGGAGCCAGGACCTTCACACTGTCCCTGAAGATCTGAGAGCTAATGGTGTTTCTGTAAGATAAGCTGTCCTTCCCACCTCCGGGAGATAGACCGACCATAAAACAGTTTGCCGCCAGATGGTCTGGCCTAATCAAGTAACCATGACAACCGGGGGGCCATAAGCTTTCTTTCCCCCTCCCCTCTGTATTTGTTTTTTCTTTAAAAGCTACATGTGTCTGGAATAAAGTTGAGACCTTGACAAAATTCTGCTTGGTCTCCCTCTTCTCTCTCTCGCCCATTTTCTTTTCAGGCTCGGTCCTCCTCGCACCCTACGAATAACAGGGTCCCACTGGACGGGACAGCTGAAGCATTATCTCTGGAGGAAGATAGTATCATTCTGTCCTTAAATCATTTTCGGCACAGTGAGAGGAGAGATATGAGTCCTGAAAGTTGTCCTCTGACCTTCTTATGCTACTGTGGTATAAATGCACTTAGCTTGCTCCTGCTTGCTCTCTCTCTCTCTCTCTCTCTCTCTCTCTTTCTCTCTTGCTCACTCATGAAAACACACATTCGTGGACATGTGTGTGTGTGCATGCACACACACACACACACACACAAATTTAAAAACAATTCAAATACACAACTGCCTTAAAATAATTAACAGGACTAAGTGAAATGACTCAGGGGGTAAAAGTGTTTGCCACAAAAGCCAGACAACCTCAGTGTGACCCTCAGGACCCATACTGGAAGGTAAAAAGCAATATATACATGTTCAAACATGTACATCATATACACAACCTAAAATAATAAAAAACTTAAAAGAATTAGTACTTTAACTGTTGGTTATTTTCTCAGAAGTAAAAATAAAAATCAGGAAAGATGGGATAGAGAGATGGCTCATAGTTTATGGTAATCAGAAGATAAGCCAAGACCATCAGATCTCTTCTTCCAACAAGTGGGTCCTAGGACAGAACTCAGGCCATTGAGTTTGTTGGCAGGTGTTTCCACCCACTGAGCCATTCTACTGGCCCCTGTTCAGAATGCTTCTCATCACTCATGTGGGCAAGGGATTTGGGGATGTTCCACTTTTCTAAAAACCCGGATCTGCTTGCCAATACATAAGCTCTCTGAACATATCCATTTCTAGCTTTTCAGGCATCTTATAGAAATGGCTGAAATCATCATTAACTACTTGTGATTAATTCACCCTTCAACCTCCTGGCTCTGATTCTACCTAGGAGTACACCTAGACTCAGCTGCCTGGCATAAAACTCAGAACTGACCAAAGAGAATTCACCATGGAATAGTGAGGGAGGCTTTTGTTTCAGGAGGTAGGGATATATGCATATTTATATACCACAATGTCACAAAAGAACATATCAGTAGATACGGTGATTCAAGCCTTTAATCCCAGCATTTAGGAGGTGGAGGCAGATGGATGTCAGAGTTTGAAGCCAACCTGATCCACGTATCAAGTTCCATGACAGCCAGGGCTACATAATGAGACCCAGTATTAAAGAAAAAAATCTCAGCTAGCTCCAAAGCTATGTAAGGGCTTCTCTCTCCTCCAATTTTGTAAGGGTGTGATGCTTGCTTTCCTTCTTTGAACAAAACACTGGGCTGTGGTGGCGCACGCCTTTAATCCCAGCACTCAGGAAGCAGAGGCAAGCAGATCTCCAAGTTCAAAGTCAATTTGGTCTACATAGTGAGTCCAAGACAGCCAGAGAGAGAGAGAGAGAGAGAGAGAGAGAGAGAGAGAGAGAGAGCTACATAGAGAAACCCTGTCTCAAAAACAAAACAAAGCCCCAAAAAAACCAAAAACAAGTCACAACAGATGAATGAGAATTCCACCCACTCTTATCAATGCAGGGATTAAACACATTTGTAATAAATAAATACATAAACCCATGCTATTCTCCTCACAGTTTTATTTGGGGAAGGAAAATTATGTGATTTGCTTTTGTTATTTCAAAATTAATAAGTCTATTTAAGTTTTCTGTTTCAGTTTCTTATGTGGCAAGTGTAAGTAACTGTCCGAGAAATAGTCAGTCAATACACCCTATTACAGCTCTAGTAGGTGAGGTTCTCTAGAAGGACAGAACCAATGGAATGAGTATGTGTTTCAAGGGGGATTTATCAGGTTGGCTTACAACGACACAGGCTGGGTAGTCTAACAATGGCTGTCTACATGCTGTAGAGGCTGAGAACCTGTTGGCCATATTGCTGGATGCCTCAGCAGTCCCAGTCTGGTGCTGAAGGTCTGAAGGACTCCTGGTGGGGCCACTGGAAGCCAGAAGAAGCTAAATTCTGCCAGGAGCAAGGACAGCAGCAGTAACAATGGACAGAAGCACTCAGAAGCAGGAAGTGAAGGCAGGCGTGAGCAGCCCTGCCTTTCTCTCAGATTTCCTTATTTCTGGGCCAAGGTTGAAAGTTGCTGCTCACTGTGGGGGAGGATCTCCCCTTTCAGCTAATCCCTTCTAGACATACCCTCACAAACCTGCCCAGAGGCATGTTGCTTAGTGGATTCTGACCCAATATAACCAAGAGAAATCCTCACAACTGCATTCGCCAATTCTGTGATGTAAATATTCCCACCATAACAGCAACCAATGAGATTTCACAGCATTGGGAGAAGGTGACGGCGGCCCTCACATGGGGTCACAGCCTTGTTGTAGCTCCACTCAATATAATGATTATAAAGAGGCCCCAAGAGGAGCTGAAGAGATAACCCAGCAGTTGTGGATAGTGGCTGCTCTCATGTGGTTCCCCCAACAACTGGAGCAGGGGCTGTCCCTAAAGCTGGTTTCTGAATGTGGATCCCATTCCCTGAACTGGGCTACCTTGTCTGGCCTCCACAGGAGAGGATGTGCCTAGCCCTGCAGAAACATGATGTCCAGGATAGGGGGATAACCAAAGGGGACCTCCAACCTCTCAGAGGAGAAGGGGAGGAGAGTGGGAAGAGGGAGAGTGTGAGGAAGGATGGGGGGCAGAGATCAGGATATAAAGTGAATTGGTTAATTAATTAATTAATGAGGAAAAAAAGAAAACTGTCTGCTTTTGCAGAGGGTACAAGATCAGTTTCCAGCACCCATGTAGTGGCTCACAGCTGTCTGTAACTCCAGTTCCAGGAGATCCTACACAGTCTTCTGGCCTCCACAGGTACCTGAACTCATGTAGACACACACACACACACACACACACACACACACACAAACTGACACTCATGCATGGACACATGCACAAAGTTGCAAATTTAGAGAGAGAGAGAAAGAGAGAGAGAGAGAGAGAGAGAGAGAGAGAGAGAGAGAGAGAGAAAGAGTGTCGGGGTACCACTGCAGTAGAGAAACGGCTATACTTGGGCATCAGGAGATGGTTCTGTGGTAATTGACTTAGTCAGGGTTTGTATTCCTGAACAAAGCATCATGACCATGAAACAAGTTGGGGAGGAAAGTCTTTATTCGCCTTACACTTCCGCATTGCTGTTCATCACCAAAGGAAGTCAGGACTGGAACTCACACAGGACAAGAACCTGGAGGCAGGAGCTGATGCAGAGGCCATGGAGGGATGTTGCATACTGGATTGCTTCCCCTGGCTTGTTCAGCTTTCCTTCTTTTAGAACCCCAGACCACCAGCCCAGGGACGGAACCACTCACAATGCCCCCTCCCCCCATCACTAATTCGGAAAATGCCCTATAGGTGGATCTCATGGAGGCATTACCTCAAGGGAGGCTTCTTTCTCTGTGATAACTCCACCTTGCATCAAGTTGACACACAGAAACAGCCAGTACAGTAATTAATCTTGATTGTCAACTTGAATGAATTTAAAAATATCAAGGAGAATAGTGAAGCTCATCCCTGGATATGACTGTGATGGCTCTCCTGCAATGCATTGATCCCTTAAGGCTTTTGTCATTGGGAGGTGGTGAAATGAGAAAGGTGATACCTGGGGGGAGAAACTAGGTCACTGGGGGCCTGTCTCTGGGTGTTATATTTGTACTGGTCTCCTTGTGTATGTGCTTCTCTTTGATTCCTGTCTATTACGAAGTAGTATTTGTTCACAGGACTGCAAAAGTATCACAAAGTCATAGTAAATGCAGCCCATGTGGAAGCTGTCAAAACCACAATGGAGTCATTATTTTTAAAGCCTAATTAGATGGAATCTGGGTGACTTGGATAAAGGGTCCCATACATATGCCCGATTCAAAAGGACAATCCCAAGACACTCTGCCAAACCACAACTTGACTGTCAAGGTCACATCTATGAGACCATCCTTTGGGTAATAGCTGGTTCTAATTATAGCCTAGCCAGTGACCTTACTAAAATAGTCAAGGATGCTGCTGGCAAGACCCTCTGTCAAGGTTAGTGCACATGTCACTGCCCTCTGAAACCTGTGGATCTTGGTTCCAAAACGCCTATATGCTCTTCTCCTTTGAGCCCTAACCCCCTGCCCCACACCCCTTGTGCCAACTTCTCTAGATGTACCTATAATTCACTAGCTCATGTTCATCCCAGGTTGGAAGTTCTTATTCCTAAATAATAAATTCTTTTATTACATTTTAGAGTCTTTTTGTAGTATTAAAGATACACCTTAGGCTAGACAGATGGACCAGCAGTTAAGAGTGCTTAATGGTCATACAGAGGACCTGGGTTCAGTTCCCAGAACCTACATCAGGCAGCATGCAACCACCTGTATCTCCAGTTCTAGGAGATCTGATGCCCATTTCTGGCATCCCCAGACATTTGCACTCATGTGGTACACATAATCTTATATGTATGTATAATGATGTATATGCGTGTATAATGTATGTATATGTATGTATATTCTCCTGATCAGAAAGGTGACTTAGAGGGTTAAGGATTTTCCACAAAAGTCTGAGAACCAAAGTTTGATCTCTGGAAGTCACATAAAAGTGGAAGGAGAAATTGATTCCATAAAGGTGTCCTCTGATCTCCACACACATATATCATAAACATGCACACACACTCACATACACACACACACACACACACACACACACACACACATATTTTACAAACATTCATAAAACTAGTATTTTGTTTGTTTCTTTATGTATGATTCTGGGAATTGACCAGCAGCCTTAAAAACTTTAAGCACATGCTCTGTCAGACAGCTGAGTTTAAGAATGAGTCCATGGGAGCTAACTGTATGGAGAAGAACAAGACAATGAAAAAACAGGACACTGGAGTCTTTGGGGTACAGAATGGGTTTTGAGGAAGAGGGGGCATGTAGAACATTGGTGAGTGTTGACGGTTTTCTCCCTTGACCTATCTGGTGATTTTATAAGGGTTTTGCTTTACTACAGTGTACTGATCAATACACTTATCTATGTATTTTTATTATTTTAAATTGTGGTGTGTGTGTGTAATTAAGTGCACATGGGTGCAGTGTCTATAGAGGCCAGAAGAGGACATCAGATTCCCTGAAGCTGGTAGTAGAGATGGCTATGAGCCACTCAATATGAGTCCTGGGAATTGGGCAGGACCTGGGTCCTCTGCTATAGCAATAAGTACTTTTAATGTCAGAGCCATCTCACCAGTGCTGATACATCCATTTAAACAAAATTTTAAAGGTTCTTTCAAATTTTACTTCTGTTTGTGAATGTTTTACCTCCATGTGTGTATGTGTACCATGAAAGTCAGAAGAGGGTGTTGGATCCATGGAACTGGACTTCCAGACATTGTGGGCTGTCAGGTAGGTACTTGGAACGGACTAAGATCTAGTTCCTAAGAAGACATTCATTTTTAGTGAAGGTTTCCAGGACTGTGTTGTATTCTATAATAAAAATTTTTACCTGTGGAATTATGCAGAATTCATGAATCTATGAGCTTTGATTAGAAATATAACCCATTTTCCTAAATACAGCTGTGCCGTCACTGTGGCTACTTCATATAAAATTTTCTTCTAGGGCTGGATAGACATCTCAGTGGTTAAGCTCACTGGTTGTTCTTCCAAAGGATGCAGGTTCAATTCCTAGCTCCTACATGCTGACTCATAGATCATTGTAACTTCCATTCCAGGGAATCTGATGTTCTCTTCTGGTCTCCATGGGCAATAATCATTGATGTGGTATACAGACATACAAGTAAGCAAAACACCCATATACATAAAATAAAATAAAATAAAATAAAATAAAATAAAATAAAATAAAATTCTACTTATTTTCCTTTACTTATTAGTGCCTCTTCTGGGTTAACCCTGTTCCTTTTCTCTGTCTCTCTTTTTCTCTTTGCTCTTTCTTCTTCCTCTCCTATTCAGACTTTCTTTCTTCCTTCACTAGGATTTAAGCAAAGGGGCTTTTCACACATTAGGCAAGTGCTCTGCCACTGAGTTACATAACATGCCCTTAGACCAGGCTTTCGTAAGAGCTGTAGAACATTACATCATATAAATGTACTTCGCTATACCGAACCCGCCCTCTGTAGATAGCTATCTCGGTGGTTTCTGATCCTTTGGCCTAGAAAGAATAATGAGATATTGGATTCTGGCCCACTGAACTTACCCAAGGTGCACTCATTAATGCAACTTTACCTTAGTACCTGGTTTAGTTTGCGTTTCTATTGCTGTGAAGAGATACTATGACCAAGGCAACCCCTTTTGTTTCCATTAATTTATTTATTTTTTCACTCTTCATCCAGATTGTAGAATCTCTCTCCTCCCAGTCACACCTGCCCCCTCCCTCCCCAGGGAAGGCCTCCATAGGCACCAACCCACACTGGCACATCAAGTCGCTGCAAGATTAGGCACATCCTCCCCCACTGAGGCCAGACAAGATAGACCAGTTAGGGAACAGGATCTACAGGCAGATAACAGAGTTAGGGAAAATACCAGCTCCAGTTCGGGGGGGGGGGGAGGGGGAGCTGCATGAAGATCAAGCTGCACATTTGCTACCTATGTGTGGTCAGGGAGGGATCTAGGGGTTGGAACCCATGTATGCTATTCAGTTGGTGGTTCAGTCTTCGGGAGCCCCCAAGGATCCAGGTTAGTTGACTCTGTTGGTAATTCTTTTTTTGTTTGTTTGTTTGTTTTCCGAGACAGGGTTTCTCTGTGTAGCCCTGGCTGTCCTGGAACTTACTCTGTAGACCAGGTTGGCCTCAAACTCAGAAATCTGCCTGCCTCTGCCTCCCGAGTGCTGGGATTACAAGCATGCACCACCACTGCCCAGTATGTTGGTAATTCTTGTGAAGTTCCTATCTTCTTCGGGTCCTTCAGTTCTTCCCCTAACTCTTCCACAGGACATCTCAAGTTTTGTCCAATGTCTGGCTGTGGGTCTCTGAATCTGTTTCAGCCAGCTGTTGGGTGGAGCTTCTCAGAGGACAGTTATTCTAGGCTCCTGTCTGCAGGCATAACAGAGTATCATGGTAACTCTCATAAAGGATAGCATTTAATTGGGGCTGGCTTACAGTTCAGAGGTTTAGTCCATATCAATATGTTGGGAAGCATAGTGACATGCAGGCAAACATGGTGCTGGAGAGGTAGCTGAAAATTCTTCATCTTGATCTGCAGGCAGCAGAAGGAGACTGTGAGACAGTTGCCTGGATTGAGCATCTGAGACCTCAAAGCAAGCCCCAAGTAACACACTTCCTCCAACAAGGCCTCAACCACTCCAACAAGGCCATACCTCCTAACAGTGGCATTCCCTATGGGTCTATGAGAGTCATTTTTATTCAAACCATCATGATACCTAAGATAGAGAATGTGAAGAGCTTATGGAATGAATGAATGGACAAAAACTGAATGAATGAATGAATGAATGAAACATATTGTGATTAGCTGCAAGCATGGTACAGAATTCTTCATGAAAACCTTTTAAGGAGAGTCACAGGAAGGCAGTGAATGGAAGCCAATGATTTAATCATGAGTTGGAATAGATGAAATTCTCAGGTGTCCAACCAGATAACTCTGTGATTTTAGGCAGCTGAACCTCTCTATGTGCTTCAGTGTCCTCAACTACAAAGCAGATACCATTAGAGTAGCAGCCTTCAAGGGGTGCTGTGTGTGAATGCCTGTTCTTATCTTAGCATAGGTTCACATATCAACATCAAGTACTATTACCATTTGACTCACCTTCAAGAAAGTGTCCAACTCACTCCAGTTGTGGAGAAAGAGGAACACTCCTCCATTGCTGGTGGGGTTGCAAACTGGTACAATCACTCTGGAAATCAATCTTGTGGGTCCTCATAAAATTGGAAATATTTCTATCTCAAGATGCAGCTGTACCACTCCTGGCCATATCCCCAAAAGATGCTCCACCATATAACAAGGACACATGCTCCACTATGTTCATAGCAGCCTTATTTGTAACACGCAGAAGCTGGAAACAACTCAGATGACCCTCAACTGAAGAACAGATACAGAAAATATGGTTCATTTACACAATGAAATACTATTCAGCTATTAAAAATTAGAACATCATGAATTTTTCAAGCCAATGGATGAAACTAGAAAATATCATACTGAGTGAGGTAATCTAGACTCAAAAGTACATGCATGCTATATAGTCACTGATAAGTGGGTATTAGCCAAAAAGTTCAGAATACCCATGATACAACTCACAGACCATCTGAAGCTTAAAAAGAAGGAACACCCAAGTGTACATACTTCAATCCCTCTTAGAAGGAGGAACAAAATAATCATGGGAGGCAGAGGAAGGGAGAAACATGGGTGATAGAAGGGAGGGGGGATCAGGATCAGGCATAGAGGGAGATAGGAGAGAAGCTCGGGGGCAGGAGAATGAATGGAAATATGCAACAGTGTAAGGTGGGGGTAGGGGGAAGCTCTAGAAAGTCCTAGAGACCTGGGATGTGAGAGGTTCCCAGGACCCAATTGGGATGACCTTAGCTGAAATGCCCAACAGTGGCTAGATGGAACCTGAAGAGACCACCTACAGTAGATAAATATGGCCCCAATTGAGGCATGGGACTATCCACTCATCTTCAAAAGTTTTGACCCAGAATTTTTTCTGTCTAAAGGAAATGCAGGGACAAAAATCGAGTATATTAAAGGAAAGGTCATTCAGAGATCTGCAGAACTTGGAATCCATCCCATGGGCAGGTACCAAACCCTGACACTATTACTGATGTCATGTTGTGCTTGCAGACAGGAGCCTAGCAAGGCTGTCCTCTGAGAGGTGCTAGCAGAAGCTGACTGAGACAGATGCAAATACTTACAGCCAACCATTGGACTGAGGTCTGGGACACCTTTGGAAGAGTTAGGGGAAGGACTGAAGGAGGTGAAGGGCATTACAAACCCATAGGAAGAACAACAATAGCAACTAACCTGAACCCCTTAGAGCTTCCAGAGACTAAGTCACCAACCAAAGAGCACACATGAGCTGGTCTGTGGCCCCTGGCACATATGTAGCAGAGGACTCATTGCGAGAGGATATGCTTAATCTTATTTAAAAAAAAAACTTGATGCCCCAGGGAAGGGGGATGCTAGTGGGGAAGAGGTTGGGGTGGGTAGCTGGGTGGAGGAACACCCTCTCAGAAGCAAAGGAGAGGGGGGCGGGGAGGAAAGAGCTTAGGGAGGGGGAACCAGGAAGGGGGCAACATCTAGAATGTAAACAAATATAATAATAATTAAAAGGAGATTGCAGCAAGGGTGGTGGCCTCTTGGTGTGAAAACAGAAACCTGGCCTTTCACCACTGTTTTCATCATGGTACCTTTTCACTTTGGCTTGTGCTTGTGGGGCCAGCTTTGCTTCCTCAGCATGAACTGCTTCTAGTAAAGAATATTTATGCCCAGAGTCTGTCACCATGGAGACAGTCAACAGAAGAGAATCCAAGATCACATCACTCTCCCCAGAGGAAAAGTGAGCTCTCAGGCTTCGTTTTGAATTTCCCAAGCTTGACAGAGTGTCACCTACTACCCACTCATGATGGGTAAATGAGGTGAATAATGTAACAAGCTAACATCTCTTTTGCCCCTGAATCTGCCAAGGCCAAGGGACGTGGGACAGACCATGGCCATGTTTTCAACCTCAGTGGTTCCTGAGGCATTTTCTACTCCAGGCTGGCAGATAGAAAAGAAGTATTCAGCAAAAGTGCTCGTTGGAAACTGGGTAGAAGAAAGAGGGAAGGTAAGGAGGAAGAGCCAGTGGGAAAATAGCTCAGAGAGAGGAGTAAAATCATTGCTATTCTGAAACGTGAGGTAGTGTGCGGTTCAGCTTAAGGCTCTGGTATAAGGTAGGGCCTTCATGCTCTGCGTGGGAAAGATGTCTTGAAGCAATAATTAAGGTCCCTCCTTATACCTGAAGGACACCATAGCAGGAGTATTAACACAGTTATAACTCTAACACTGTTGTCACTGGGGAATTTCAAAGTACCAGGAGATCCCCAATTCCTTTGTACTTTTAAATTTTATTATTATTTATTTATTTGTTTATTTGGTTTTCTGAGCTAGAGTCTCTCTACATACCCCCTCACTGTCTTTGAACTATCTCTATAGACTAGGTTGACCTTGAACTCAGAGTTCCTGCCTCTGCCTCCCTAGTTCTTGGATTAAAGACCTGTGTCACCAGCTTTCATTATTATTATTACTATTATTATTTTACTGGGCTTGATTCAAGGCTCAGTGGGTAAGGGTACTTACTGCTGTGGCAGGGGACTGGGTTTGGAGTTTGGGTACCAATCTCCATTGCAGTTCACATATAACTCCAGGGGATCCAATGTCCTCTTCTAGCTTCTTCTGGCTTCTTCTTGCTGTATAAACCTAGTATGCTTACATAGATATAGACAAACACTCTCTCTCACACACACACACAAAATAAAAATGATGTGTAAATCTTTCTAAAAAACTAATTTGAGTGTGTGTGTATGTTTATGTGTCTGTGATCACATGCACATGTGCACTTGGATGCAGATGCCTGCAGTAGCCTTAAGAGGGACTCCTATCCATTGGAACTGGAGCTACAGGCAGTTATGAACAGCCCACTGTGGGTGATGGGAACCAAAGTTAGTCCTCTGCAAGAGCAGTAAGCATTTACCCTGGATCATTATTTGTACTTTCTATTTGAAGAAGTTCTACTCTCCTCAGCCTGGCCCTTCTCTGATCATAGCACCTACTGAAGCAGGCATAGCGCTCCCTGCAGTAATGTTAATGGCTACGTTGCTGATCACTGAACTATTTCCACAAGCCCTCCTGCCCATGTTCACTGTTAACTCTCAAAACTGGACAGGTTCTTGGTGTTGGCTCCAACTGAATGGGACGCTTAGAACTGAATCTTTATCTTTTTGGACAGCAAGTAGGAGCCATTTAGAGTTTTCCCAGGACTGATTCTGGGTTGCTTAATTGGCCCAGTGCTTATCGAGCATTCATGAGACCTGCCCAGGGTTCAATTTCCAGAGGTGCATAAACTAGGTGAGGTGTTGCATGCCTGAACTCCAGAGCACTCAGCACTTATGAGATAATGGCAGAAGGATCTATATTTCAAGGTCATTCTTGATAACAAATCAAGTATAAAGCCAGCCCAAGATTCTGTGTATGTGTGTGTGTCTGTCTGTCTATCTGTCTGGATAGTATGTAGTGTATATGTATGTATGGCTTTTTTTTCTTTTCAGCAATTCCTAGACATCCTCATATAATCTTGGGAAATGAAAACAAAAGAGGTTAAGATAGAACTGCCAGTTTTGATCTCGGGAGAATGGGGAAAGTTGATAGTAGCTTTGTGTCGTCCTTCAGACACCTATGCAAATCTCTGTGAGACCTAGAATTTGAGGACCTTAAAGAATGAGGCAGACTACTGACTAATACTGCAAACTTTACTTCAGTTTTAGTATACTTTTACACATGAAGCTAACAAAAAAGCAATGATCCAAAGAAGGTTGTTTGAGTTCAGTAGAACATGTAAATAAATGCCAGTAAATACATGCTAAATATTAACAGAGCAGCCCTTTCCCAGAACTTTATCAGGACAGACCAATCTAAATATAATTGTCTGGCACATACTATAGATTATATCCAGGAAAGCGTGGAAGTAAGGTAGAAGGCCATATCCAGATTGAGGGTACTCTGAGGACAGCACTCAGAATATCCCTTCACCAGATTGGGTTCTATAGCTGTGTTCTCACATCCAACAAGATAAGTTGAATGCAAGTGTTTCTCACAGTTCCCCTGGGCACTGTTCATCATTTTTAAAACCGTGTTCCATCACTTGAGACAACTAGAAAAGATTGCTTCCATGGAGAACATTAGTCATCACCAGACATGGCATGAGTCATCATTCGCTTTAATTATGATTGATGGAGGTGAGGAAGAGGAACACCAAGGGGTGCAGGGGAAAATGACCAGATGGGCAATCAGTTTTGGTTCATGTAGGAGAAAGCTGCAAGGGACTCCAGTCTATAAATAATCAGTGACAATTCCTATAGGAGAAAGCTGCAAGGGAATCTGGACTATCTCAAACAGGAGACAGTTGGTAGAGAAGGCCAAAGGTGGTACATACCCTTAATCTTAGCCCTTGGGAAGCAGTAGAGAGATCTCTATGAGTTGAGGCCTGATCTACATAGGGAACCTCAGGCCACCCAAGGCTGCATAGCTGCTTAGTGAGACTTTGTTGAGTGAGTCTAGAGACATGGGGTAGAATGAGAAAGGGTGTGCGTATGAAGTAGAGGAATCCAATATAACATATGAAGAAAAAAGCAGACTTGGTGACACATGTCTATAATCTCAACATTTGAAAAGACTAGGCGAGAGGATTGTAAGCTCAAGGCCAACATAGGCTATATATTAAGACCATACCAAGAAAAGAAAGAAAGGGGGAGGTGAAATTTTAAAAGGGAATTGTGACATTTAATAGGAAGTGTGTATGTGAATATGATAAACTATGGAAAAGCCCAGGCAAGGTATGTTCTAAGAAAAGACTTGATAACTTAAATCAGCCTTCATTAACAGCTGACTCTGAAGACCAGCTATTTAAAAAAAAAGTCTCTCCCTTGCATATGCCTGGTCAATAAAGAGTGAAAGAGTTGGTGTTTTTAATTTTTTTTCAGCAGTGAAAAAATTATTAGACATGCAAAGAAAAAGGAAAGCATGCCAAAGGAATAAACAAGATAGCCGAGTCTTTCTAAAGAAAGAGTATCGGTGTGTATGGTGGCTCCTTTAATTCTAGCACTCTGAGGTAGAGGCAGGCAGATCTGTGCAAGTTTGTGTATCTCTGTGAGTTTGTGGCCAGCCTGGTCTACATAGTGAGATCCTGTCTCAAAACAAAAATAAAAATATTTATATCACAGCTTGAGGAAAGACATGGCTTTATGAACTTTAAGAGTTCGGGGAATTCCAAGGATAATAAATGTAGAGATAGCCATGGCATCAAACTATTAGAAACCAAAGACAGAGGGGCTTCTAAAAACATGAGGAGATGGGTAGGAGAGGTGGCTCAGCAGTTAAGAACACTTGTGTGCTCTTGCAGAAGGCCCACGTTCAGTTTTCGGCACTCACATGGTGACTCCCAAGCACCTGTAACTATAGTGCCAAAAGGTCTCATGCCCATTTTTGACCTCCAAGACAACCAGGCTATGCATATGATTACCCAGACATACATGCAGGCAAAACACTCATATCCATGAACTAAATAAATCTACAGAATAAAGAGGAGGGAGAATGAGAGAGGAAGAAAGGAAGGAAGGAAGGAAGGAAGGAAGGAAGGAAGGAAGACAATGAACAGTAGCATGGCAGGTATAGTAACAATAACTTACCAGAGCATGTCAGTGGAGGTTTTTCATCAAAAAACCCTAGAAGCAGTGAGATAATATATCCAAAGTAAAATAAAGAGTAAGAACTGTCAACTGAGGATTCTATAACTCAGGCAACTGTCCTTCAAAACAGAGGAAGTGATGAAGATATTTCCAGACAAGCAAAAACTGAGGGAGTTTATCAGCTGGAGCTCTGGACGTGATTCTGACGTAATCATTCAAGTCAAGACGAAAAGATGTTAGCTCACTTAAATGAAAATACACAGACAAAAACCAGTATTACGCAATTTAAAATTTGTAACTACCTGTTATTTTCTACACAATTTAGGGGAGATCTATATAAAAATTATAGATCTATGCAAATGAGCACAGAATTCATATTGATGGCATTTGTGACAGCAATAAAATAAAAAAAAAGATATGCAAGATGGTTCAGTGTATCAAGGTGCCTGTCCCCAAGCCTTATGACCCAAGTTTTATCCCTAGAAGTCACATTGGGGTTGGGGGAAAGAGAGAACTGATTCCCACAAATTGTCCCCTGAGCTCCACATGTACTGCATGCTATGTTCTTCCCCAGCCATCCCTGCCCTGATGCATTTAAATAAATAAAATGAGACAAGTTTTGAAAACACATACACTCTTGTTTTCATCTTAGGAAACCTATTTGATAAACAATTAAATCAGGAAATACATTTTTTAAAACGTTGCTCTCAGTTGCTGCAGCAAAGCGCAGCCTTGTGTAGTCCCAACTACATCACTAACTAAGTGTAGCTGGAGACAGGTAGAAGTTTGTAGTTTTAACAGTACTTATACTGTGCATGTTTCTTCTTATAAACCATAGGTTTGGGCTTCTTGAGGTTTTTGTTTACATTGGTAGAGCACTGGCATTGTGGTTAGTTGGGAAGCTCACAGATTTCTATGTGCCCATCAGATAGGTCCCCACAACACTGGTGAGGATGCAGGCATGAAAGCAGATCTTGAAGTATGTGGAAGGTAAAATTTAAAGACAGAGGCTGGAGGTGGAACACAGGGCCTTGTGAATGCTAGGCAAGCACTCTGACATTGACCTATATTTCCAGAGCCCTGAAAATAGAATTTAAAAATTTTAGCTGGGCTTGATGGTTCATAACTTTAATCCAAGCACTGTTGAGACAAAGGCAGGTGGATCTGTGAGTTCAAGGCCAGCCTGATTTATAGAATGAGTTCTGGGATAGTTAAGGCTTACACAGAAAAACCCAGTCTCAAACAAACAAACAAACAAACAAAAGTTATTCATTTATGTGTATTTGGGGGTGGTACCCTTGTTGACACATTGTGGAGGTGGGAGGACAGTTTTTGGAAGTCAGCTCTTTTCTTCTACCATGTGGGCCCCAGTTAACCAACTCTGGTCATCAGGGTTCATGGCAAGCACCTCCTCCGGCTGAACCATTTTGGATGCCCTGTACTTTTAAATTGTAGAGATCTTCTTGAATGGAGTGCAGTTTTCCATGGCCTTAAAAAGAGTGAAAACAAACACAGAAAGCATAAAAGCAGATTGTGTCTGTTTGATCTGAGGTTCTCGCCGCTAATTAGATTCTCAAGTGTGTGACAGTCCACTAATAATGTCATCTTACACTTTTTTGAATGCTATTGCTATGGGAAGTTTCATGTCCTGTGGTTCAGGGCTTGATTGTCTTGATTTTAGAAACTTTGTATTAAGTGTCTGCATATTATAAGAAATTACAGTATCATTTTGTTTAGTCTGAATCTGTTTCCAGCCTTGAAATAAATCTTCACTAAGTGATTAAAACAGGCGCTGGACAGATGACTCTGCAGTTAAGAGCCCTGGATGCTATTCCAGAGAACCCTAGGTTCCATTCCCAGCACCCACATTGTGGCTCACAACCATCTGTAATTTGATGACCACTTTGAGGACCTCCACAGGTCCCAAGAACATGCGTATTACACACAGACACATGAAGACAAAAGCACTATTACACATAAAATAAAAATAAAAACAATCTTTTAAAAATCGATCTCAAGCTGGGTGGTGGTGGTGCCTTTAATCTCAGTACTCAGGAAGCAGATCTCTAAGTTTGAAACCACAATGGTCTACAGTATAGGTTTTAGGATAGCCAAGGCTACACACAGAAACCTTGTCTCGAAAAACCAGGAAAAAAGTAGCTCAATGCTATACATTTAATATTGGGTATAAAAATCCGATAGAAGCTCAATATGGAAACAAAGTACTTGAGCACCACCACAACTGTTTAAACATAACATATGTATGTATCATTCCATCTGACAGAACAAGGATACAGATTTCTCAAGCACACATGACAAATTCCTAGGACCATGTCATAGGTCTCAAAACAAGTTTTACAACTAAAAAACAGAAAACAAACACACAAAAAACCCCTGAAATTAGACAAAGATCCTTTTAAGACACCATGTAGAATTAAATAAGAAATCAGTAGCAAGGCTGAAAAGATAGCTGTCAGCTAAGAGCAGATATTATGTTGCAGAGGACCCAAGTTCAGCACCCGCCTCCAGCTGCTCACAACCACTGGTAACTCTAGCTCCAAGGTGTTGACACTTCTGGATTCTGTAGGCACCTTCCCATACATTCTCACACACATACACAGAGAGAGGTGGGGAGGGAAAGGGTGAGGGGGAGGGGGAAGGACAAGGTGGGGAAGGGGAAAGGGAGGGGGAAAGGAGGGAAGGGAGAGAGAGAGGGGGGGGAAAGGAGGGGAGAGGGGGGAAGGGAGAGGGAGGAGGAAGGGGGAGGGAGAGACGGAGAAGAGAGCAGGATGTAGTAGCACTTTCTTGATAATCTCAGCTTTCAGGAAGCTGAAGCAGAGGGCTAGGGAAGAATTTGGGGCCAATCTTGACTATGTAGTAATTCTGAGACCAACCTGGGCTATCTATTATGACTTTTTTTTTTAAGGAGTGGGGCAGAAAACTATGAAAACAGGAGTTGACTAATAGAACACATTGCCGAGGGGCTGGAGAAATGGCTAAATAGAGGAAAGTGCTTGCTTGCCACATGTCATAGCGTACTTTCTGTGGCTGGGGTAAATGTCTAACCAAAAACAGCTGAGGGGGAAAGGGTTTATTTGGCCAACATGTCCCAGTCACAGACAAGTCAGGGTAGGAAGGCAAGCAGGAGGAAGGACTGCTGTTTATTGGCTTGCTCCCCATTGGCTTGCTCAGCTTCCTTTCCTATATAGTGCAGGGTCACCTTTCCAAGGTTGGCATTGCCCACAGTGGCATGGTCATCCACATCAATCATTAGCCAAGAAGATACTCCCACAGACTAGTCTACAGGCCAATCTGATGAAAGTATTTTCCCAATTGAAGTTCCTTCTTTTCAGATGATTCTAGTTCAGTGCCCAGTTGACAACATCTGACGAGCTCATCATGCAAGACTGATGACCTGAGTTAGGATCTCAGGAATCCTTGTAAAAGCTGGCTAGCAACTGTGTGACCTCAGCACTTATAGCTAAAGGAGAGAGAAAAGGACAGGCATTCTCTGAAGCTTGCAGGCCAGCCTAGGGTGTACAGTACAGTGGCCAACAATAAGAGACGCTCTTTGAACAGAGGAGAAGGCAAAGAATGACACCAGATGTTGTCCTCTGACCACCATATACACAACATGCAAACACGGGACAAACCATGCCTTGCACCGCACATACACAAATTACATACACCATACACAACACACTCACACAAAATACATATAGCCTAGACAAACCATACGTGCTACACAGACCATAAATCTTCACATGCCATACACACACACCATGTACACTGCACACACCATATATACTATGCAATGCACCATATATATGTGTATATATATATATATATATATGCCACATCATATACTCTACACAGACACCATACATCTCATACATGTATACGCACTACGCTATATGACACCACATAATCCACAGAAGCTGTATACACACATGAGCACTAAAGAATACTTTTAAAAAGAAAAAAATAGGCAAAATTCATAGACTAAGAAAAAATTTTAAATAATAAAATGAAAGTGGGGAATCACTGTACTAAAAATTATTTTCTGAGATTTGATTTTCATTTATGTCTATGTAATCATATGCTGCATGCATGCGATTTGATTTTCATTTATGCCTATGTAATCATATGCGGCATGCATGCGATTTGATTTTCATTTATGTCTATGTAATCACACGCTGCATGCATGCAATGCTGAGGAGGTCAGTAGAGGGCGTAAGAGCTCTGGGAACTGGAACCACAAGAGGTTGTGAGTCTCTGGAATGGGTATTGGAGGCTCCTTCCTTCTGCCAGAGCAGCAAATGCCCTTAACCACTGAGCCATCTCTCCAGCCCCTAGAAAAACTGGAAAGTCAACATGCAATGAACAAATTCCTAGAAGCATGAAATCTATCAGACTGAATTCTAAATAAATGGAAAAATCAGAGGTAGATATATAATTATCAGGAAAATGGATTTGTAATCAAAACCTTAAAGAAAACTCCAAGACACAGAACTTACTGGAGAGCTTCATCAAACAGGGATTATAAAAAAATAAAATAAAAAATAAAAAAACAAGAGGAAGAAAGAAAAAATAACACGGGGGGGGGGGCTGGAAAGAAGGCTCAGCAGTTATGGTGACTCTTCTAGAGGACCCACCCACGTGACAGCTCATCTGTAACTCCAGTTCCAGGGAGTACAATGCCGCCTTCTTCTGGTCTCTGTGTGCACTGCATGCACATAGCGAAAAATTAAAGTACTAGCACCAATACTTGTCAAATACTCTCCAAAATTTGAAGAGGAGGAAATAAAATGAAAAAAATAAAGCTTGCATTCCCCTGATATCAAAGATGTGAGGGAAAAAATCAAACCAATTAACCCCTTAACAATCATGGTGCAGTCGGTTGTGGTGGCACAGGTCTATAATGTCAGCACTTAGAAATCTGAGACAAGAGGTTCACCAGTTCAAGACCTGTCTGAGTTACTGTATCAACAACAACAACAACAAAATGAAGAGCTAAGCCGGGCAGTGGTGGAGCACGCCTTTAATCCCAGCACTCGGGAGGCAGAGGCAGGTGGATTTCTGAGTTCGAGGCCAGCCTGGTCTACAGAATGAGTTCCAGGACATCCAGGGCTACAGAGAGAAACCTGTCTTGAAAACCAATATATATATAGATATATGTAAATATTTTTAAGAAAGAAAAGAACCAGTGGTTACCAAGATGTTGGCCGGTAGAGGTGACTGCTGCAAAGCATCCCAGCCTGAGTCTGAGCCTCAGATCCCACATAGCAGCAAGAGAAAACTGATTTCTAGACTGTCTTCTACCTTCCACACATATATCAGGAGCATGTGTTACACCATATAACTCCCCCCCCTCTAATAAACACATTTTAAAATTTATCTTGGGAGATAGCCTAGCAGTTAAGAACATGCACTGCTTTTCCAGAGAACCCCAGTTTGATTCCTAGCATGCACGTCAGGCAGCTCTCCCCACCTCTATATTTCCAGCTTTAGAGAGATCTGGTACTAATGGTCTCTTCAGGCACCTGCACATATGCACACCCAGACATACACACAATTATTATAGTGAATAAAAATTAAAAATTGTTTTAAAAATGGAACTGGAGAAGTGACTCAACAGTTAGATGCATAGTCGTTCTGAGGACCTGGATTCAGTTCCTAGCACACACACACAGAGGCTCACAATTACCTGCAACTCCATTTTCAGGGGATCCAGTGTCTTCTTCTGACCTCT
This sequence comes from Rhynchomys soricoides, assembly GCA_019843965.1. NCBI lineage: Eukaryota > Metazoa > Chordata > Mammalia > Rodentia > Muridae > Rhynchomys > Rhynchomys soricoides. Next base: position 145,478 of record JADRCH010000526.1, on the reverse strand, counting down.
AAAGATACTGGGCACACATGTATATGCAGGCAAAACACTCATACACATAAAAATAAATAAATCTATTAAAGGTGTTTTATTTATTCATTGAGAATGTCTTACAATATATTTTGATGATAAAAACAAATCTTAAGAGATGAATTTTGAGGAGCTGGACAGATTGGTCTGTGGTTAAGACTACTGGTTGCTCTTCCAGAGAACCCAGGTTCAGTTCCCAGCACATACACGTCAGCTCACAGCTGCCTGTAACTCCAGTTCCAAGGGAATCTGATGGCCTCTTCTGGACTCTGAGGGCACTGCATGCACAGTACAAAAAAACCACTATATATACACATATATGTAAAATAATAAAATTAATTTGAAAAATGTTTTTAAAATAAGGAGAAGGAAATTGAAAAGTATTGAACACAACATGGCCACATGATCTTCCAGCTCTTCTTCTGTTCATAACTTGAAAAGAACGAGAACTGAGAGATGGAGAGATGGCTCAGTGGTTCAGAGCACTGACTGTTCTTCCAGAGGTCCTGAGTTCAATTCCCATGGCAGCTTACAACCATCTGTAATGGCATCTGATGCTCTTTTCTGGTGTGTCTGAAGACAGTGACAGTGTACTCATATACATAAAATAGATAGAAATCATTTTTAAAAATGAAAGCTGAGATTCAGAAGGGTGTTACAGGCAGAGCAACATTATTCACATTTAGACAAGAGAGAGGCACACAACGCATGTACTCACCCGTGGATGGATGGATAAACAAGTCCATCCACGTCCATGCCAAGTCACACAGCCTTTATGAGGAAGGAAATTCTGTATACATGCACAAATCTTGAAGACGGAAGTGCAAAGAGTCAGATGTAATGGGACAAACCCTATGTGACCTCTTTTCTGGGTGTCTAGAATAGGCACATTCATAGAAACTGAAAGTTAACATGACCAGGGTAGCAAGAATGAGGAGCTTGTGTTTGGGATGTGGACCCTCTGGATAGGGATATGGGGGATGACTGGATAACAGTGTGACTGTACCTAATGTCATTGCACTGATTAGTTAAAAATGACTACAATTGATCCCGGCAGTGGTGGCCTAAGCCTTTAATCCTGGCACTCAAGAGGCAGAAGCAGGAGGATCTCTGTGAGGTCAAGGCCAGCCTGGTCTACAGAGTGACTTTCAGGACAGACAGGGCCTATACAGAGAAACCCTGTCTAAACCAAACCAAGCCGGGAGGGGGCGGGAGGATGGTGGAAGGAAAGGAAGGAAGGAAGGAAGGAAGGGAAGGAAGCGATTTAGAGCCTCGAGCAGTGGTTGGTTAACTGGTTAACGTTGAATGGCCGTTTCATAGGGGTCACATACCAGATAATGTGCATGTCAGATATTTATGTTATGATTCATAAAAGTAGCAAAATTACAGTCATGAAGTAGCAATGAAAATAATTTTAGAGTTGGAGATCATCACATATTATAATATCAATGCAGTTTTAATAATAATTGTACAGGAGCGTGGCAGCATTAGGAAGGTTGAGAACCCACTAGCATCGAGGAACGTGGAGAACGAGAAAGTACAGATCTGGGCTGGAGAGCTGGCTCAGTGGTTAGAAGCACTGGCTGCTCTTCCAGAGGTCCTGGAATTCTCAGTTCCCACATGGTAACTCACAGTTGTCTGTAACTCCAGTTCCAGGGCGCTGAACATCCCCCTACATACATACATAAAGGTATAACAGTAAGGTACATAAAATAAAAATTGGAAAACACAAGAAAGAAAGAAAAACAAAGAACCAAGGAAAGTGGCCAAGTGAGTCTGAAACAGGCTCTGAGTCTCTTAGCTCATGCCCTTCCTGTGTATTTGGTGCCCTGGACGTTTCTATTCACTCTCTGCCTGCCTATCTTCTGACGGGGGGACAAAGCAGGGGTATGAGAGGCAGCATCACAGATGTCCTCCTCCTCATGAATGCATGTTCTTTTCCAGTTCACCAAAGCCACTGACCACACGCCCCAGTGCATTTACAGGAAGGAGTACGTTCCCATCCCAGACCACAGACCAGACTACATTTCCAGGTGGTATTCGAAAAGGAAAATGGAGGTAAAGTGACATGTATTCGTAGGTGAGAGTGTGCCAGAGGCTCTGGGATACTAGCACTTCCAGGTACAAGCAGGGAGGGTCATCTCTACCGGACTTTCGATGGGGACAAGCTTGTCATCACTCATCCATAGGGCCTAGTTGTGCTCTGTGTTGCCACACTCTGAGAATTCCAAGTGAGAATCCTGAGTGTTTTGTTTTGCCAGCCTGTTGTCTCCCCATCCCATCTGCCTGGCACCTATTCAAACTCAGGCAGGTGGCAGGAAGGAGTGAAGGGTGGTCTGTGAGAATCAGAGTATTTTAGTGTGAGGAGGGACCCTGGAGGTCAGCTGTTTAGAATCCAAAGGCAGGGAACTAATTCTTTCAAATTCTGTGGCTTGATGGTCAAGGAACAAGTGGGTGGCTTTTCTATAAATCAGACCAGGCATGTATCTCTTCTTTTTTAAAAAGCTTAAAAAATTATTTGTTCACTTGCTGTGGGATACATCCATGGGTGTGTGTGTGTGTGCAGGTCAAAGCACAATCTACAGGAATAAGTTTTCTCCTTCCACCATGTGGAACCTGAGGATTAACCCCCAACTCCCAGGCAAGCAGCAAGTAGCTTTACCAGCTGAACCATCTTCCCAGCGTGACTTAATTTTATTTCACTATGAATTGAAATTCTTTTCATTTTAGTCTGAACTGAAGTTCAGATATCACCTACCTGATGTTCCAATGGATATGTTTGGAAAATACTTTGTTTTATGGCTCTGTTTTGTTTTGTACCTGTAAAAAACTTCTGGAGATTCTAGATTCTTGGGCTCTTGTCCTCCACCACTGCTTTGTGCTAGGAAGACACAATATGGTAGTTTAATGGAAGGAAGTCAGAATCAGAACCCACAGCCTGGGGCTCCCAATCTCCAACCACCCTTAGCCTTGATCTTAGATATCAGATCATTACAACATAGCTCCTTGGCCTTTGACTTGAGTGTAGAGCCAAAAGAGACCTTTGGACTCATCATGAACCTTGACCCCAGCTCATGGTTCAATATAGTTAAAATTAATAAATTCTAGGGGGATCAAAAATTAATAAATTCCAGGGGAGGGAGAGGTGGCTCAGTAGTGAAGAGTCTTTGCTGCTTCGTCAGAGGACTTAAGTTTAGTTCCCAGTACCCATGTCTATTGATATACAACCCTCTGTAACTCCTGCTACAGGTAAAAATGGTTGACTCCCTCTTCTGAAGAGCTTGGGCACTCTCTTCCCCACCCTCAACACACACACAAAGATAAAACACATATTTATTTAAAAGTTCCCCTGAAGGCTCCAGTAGTGATGGTGCACACCTTTTATCCCAGCAGTTTGAAAGCAGAAGCATATGGGTCTCTGTGATTTCGCGGCCAGCCTAGTCTACAGAGTGAGTTCTAAGACTGCCAGGGCTGTAACAAAGAGAAACTCTTTCTCAAAAAAGTTTCCTGACACCCCACTACTACCACCATACACCCACACACAACCAAACAACCAGAAATTCCTTCTTCAAGGAAATTCCTTCCCCTGTTCCTAAGGATTCACCACACTCCATCCCTCTCTCAAGGTTAATAAGCATCCCTGACCTGCTCTCTGCTTCCTCATGTGGCCACATGTAGCATTGCATGCTTCTTCCTCATGAGAACGAAGGGTCTAAGAAAATGGTTTGCCGCGGTATCATTTTTGAGACAGCAAGACCTCACTCAGAACCTAAAGAAATGCCAATAAATTCCTTGTTAGCCCTGTCCTGTAGCTCTCCCACCTGGGGAATAATACCAGCTCACTGGCTAGATTATCAAGGCACTCCTAGCCCCTGGTGGTGCAGACCTTGGGAACCTGCATCCTACCCCAGTCTACTCCCTTCGTCTCTCTCTGGCACTGTGCTCTGATGTATTAATGGGACCACCTTTTGAAGTATGGGGTACAGGATTTCTATAGCCCATAACAAACAGACCCCCCTTTAATCAGTCCAGCTCCCTAGGATTCCCTTCCAAGCTAGAAGGATTTCCTTAGGAAAACTCTGGTTTCAGGCAGGCATCCCAGAGGGAGAAAAACACAACTTTCTCTTTCCTGGTAAATAACTCCTCACCAAAGAAAGGGCTCCTTGCCTTGAAGCTGAGGGTGCCATAAATCCTTCCTGGGGGAAGACAATGTACAGAGACTTCGCTGGTTCTTCCAACAGTGAATGAAATTAAACATGAGGTCCAAATGCCCCTTGTCTTGGAAATAGGCAGATAGGGTGACAAAGCAAGATTGAACCGAAGGGTATAATATCAGATCCGAAAGCTGCACCCTGAGTGACCCTGACGGTTTCCATTCGGCAGAACATCCTGACTTTAATTTAAATTTACCATTGCAGTTTACCCTGGGGATGAATGGATTTGTCCAGAGAGCAGCTAGCTGGGGTATAGAACTGAAAGAGGAATGGTCCAGTGAGAAAGACAGTTCTGTGGCCCTTGGAAGTCTCTGGTGACTGGTGGAGGCTTCCTCACCACTAGAGATTCTTGAGAGGTGATTATTACCCTCACACTTGTCTGGAAGCGACACCTTGCTCTGATGGCTAATGTAGCAACTGTGTGTGTCCTTCCAGGGTCTTCCATCCAAGCACCTGATCACCCATCACCAGGAGCCCTTGCATCGTTATCTGATCAGCACCTATGATGACCACTACAATAGGCACAATTATAACCCGGGCTTGCCTGCCCTACGTACCTGGAATGGACAGAAATTGCTGTGGCTGCCAGAGAAGTCTGACTTTCCCCTTCTTGGTACTTTTATTATTGGAGATTTTCCCCTGCATTTGGTCAGTAAGGGGACCACAGATGCTCAGGGATGAGGTGTGCTCCCATCACAGACAAAGACCTACATGAGCAGTGGGGTGAGGTCGCAGGAAAATGAACCCTGTTTGTTGCTTGGGACTACACCTGACTCCTTTCCTTGACATCAGGGACAATACTGTAATGACAGCCTCACCTTATGTCATGGGGCCTATTTACCAGGATCAAAGGTGGTCAGAAACACTCTGTACTTGTCTGCTGGGCCATCCCTCTAGGCACAGTAATTGAATTTTCCTTGGGGTACCTAGAGGACGTAGTGATGACAAGCATATATTTTTGCCTTCAGGGTACTGTTGATCCAAGAAGGAGACAGATTTATCTTATTAATAAATAAGATTGAATAAACAAGATAGGGGTGTATACTGTACAAGAACATAAAACAGGTAAGGACAGAGCTTTTGAGAAGTTCTTTTATGCTCTCTCTGGCCTCTCCTCACCTTGCTAGCTTTAGTCTTTTTATAATGGCCTGGAAAATGTGACAGGAGTGTGGAGAATTGTGTTTCCTATTTGTCGGCCCTTGTGCCTCGCTCCCAGCAGCTCCTAGAGATGTCTCCATTAGCACAAAACTGACATGGTGGGCAACTGCTGAGCAATTTCAGAACTAGATGGGTTTGTTGCTCTAATGGGTGATGTGACTACCGTGTGTGTTCTCTGTAGACCAGACTGGCCTCTAACTCACACAGATCTGCCCGTCTTTGCCTCTCAAGTGCTGGGATTAAAGGCATGTCCACCACTGCCCCTCCCATGTGTTCTTATAACCACTATGCAGAAGACTCCTGGAAGCCCTGTGTTACCCAAACTTGGTTTCTTTTGCAGCACCTCCCACAAACTATGGACTATTAGAGCAACTGCAGCAAAAGTGGCTTGCTCCCAAGACTGGGTTGAAAGAGAGTATTTACACTACATCCTACCCAAGGCTGCCGGTGTGCGCTATGTCCAGGAGGGAGCATGCCAACCCAGTCCCTCTCCCTCGACTGCATCCGGTCCCACGCTTCTGAGAACTATCACTCCACTTGCAGTCTGGCGAGAGCCAGCAGAAGACCCACAGCCTCTCTGGACTTGACAGACAGCAAACATCTGCAGATGTACCCCAAGAATTAACTATGGACTATTGTTTTGGGCAGGGTGTGGGAACCTCTTGGAATCATGATTTGTATTTTACGGTACCTTCTCTCGAAACTCATAGATTGTTTTTGTTTCCACCCCAAATTAAAGATTCTTTATATGGCTGCAAAGCCAAGTGTGTACAGAGCACAAGGAGACACTGTAGGAGAAAAGCAGAGGGGTCCTGGGCACATTGCGTTCATTGGTCACTGTGTTCTGACAGACAAATGCTGCAAGGGAAGAAGGGTTTGTTCTGGCTCATGGTTCTAGGGCACAGCTCTTTAAGCAGGGGAAGGCATGGGGACAGAAGCAGGAAGTAACTTGCATCCCGAGTGAGAGGAGGGTTCAGTAGCTCACTTCTTTTTGTCTCAGAATCCTACTCTGTGGAGTGGTGCCACCTATAGTTAATTCAATCTAGATCATCACCCATGGGCATGCCCAAAGCTTGTCTCTTAGGTGAGTCTAAGCTGTCAAGTTGACCATCAGTATCAACACCATCACAAAGCCCTTTAAAAATGTGTTTAAAAATGTGTTTGTTATGTGTATGCACGTGTGTGCATTCCTAAGTGTGGTGGTCAGAGGACAACTTGTGTGAGTAGATTCTCTCCTTCTACCATGTGGTTTCTGTGGCTTGAACTCAGGCTTGGGCCTTATCCACTGAATCATCTCAGCAGCCCCCATCACGAGTCCTTATGTTTGATTTTCCCATATTCCACATAAGGGGAAACTGAGGCACAGAGAGGCCACAGACTCCCTTAGATCTTTACAAGTTGGTATGTACTTTCAAGGGATATCAGGTCCAAGAGGGAGAAGCATTCTTGGCTCTGAGACCCACGAGGAAATGGCAGAGAATGGGGACAGTGACCTGAGGAGTATGTCAAAATAGCAGGTGGCAGGAAAGAAGTCCATCACACGGATGTTTCTCAGGCTACAGAATGGGTGAGCTGGCACAAAGGGAGTCATGGGACATTGTCCTCTGTCCTTGGGTTCTCAGATCTTTGTGGGGTTCTGGGGAGGAGAGATCTTTAAGGATGTTGGAATAAAGTAGATTTTGTGAGGAAAAAAGTCTTGTTCTCACCCAGAACAGGGGTCCACCCACCATGGGAACTTGTTACAAGTTGAGGATATGATTCTGATTTGGCACCTTTCCCCAGGATATTTTTCATATTTACTGAGGGGAGGGTGTGTTCGCGCTTGTGCATACCACAGATTGTTATGTGATCAGAGGACAACTTACAGGAGGAGTCAGGTTCTCTCCTGTTACCACGTGGACCCCAGTGGTTGAACTCAGGCCATCAGGTTGGTAGGACAGTTACAGCCCAGTCTTTCTCTGAAGAGCCTTTCTCTGCTATGGGCCCAGCTGTTGGCATCTCCTACTGTGGGTCATGCCCTATATAGAGATGATGCTTAACTGAGTGAGTGTGAATAGTCTGTTGTCTTTGGGGATACCTCTCAGACCCAGCACACTATTCCTTGAAGTCTCTGTCATGCTGTGCCTCCAGTGGAATTCTTTTTTTTTTTTTTAACTTAAAGACTGGTTTATTTGGGTTCACAGTTCAAGGAAATAGTCCATTGTGTTGGAGAAGACATGGCAGTGGTACCAGGCAACAGAGAAAGGGGGCATCTGTGCTCATCATGTTTTCTTACATTCTCCTGTTTATTTAGTACAGAACTACAGCCCCTAGAATGGTGCTGCTCACATGCATGGTCACTTTTCCCTTATTAGTCAAACATTTCTAGAAATACCCTTGAAAATGCACCCAGAGGACTATACCTCATTAATGTCTTAGACATTTCTTAATCTAAACATATTTACAATGGAAATTAACCACCCCTGTAGTTAATACATGAAACAGTTTCATAACTGGAAAGAAATAGTGAACAATGGTTAAAAAAGAAAAACAAAATTTGTTTCAATTATATTTCCTGAAGCCAATTCTTGTGTTGTTTTGTTTCTGTTTGGTTGCTTCAAACTCTGTTCTCCCACTGGAGAACTCTATCCTTAGGGCTGCTTAAAAAACAATTGTGGCTTCATAAAAATCAGCTCTGATTATGATACTGGGTCCAGTGTATCTCTGTGATAGGGATTCTTAAGGACTGGTTAATCCCAGTCCTAGAAGATCCTGTTCTTCCCTGAACTCAGATCTTCCCACCAAGCATCAGAGCAAGTGCCTCCTTTGGACCTCTTTTGCCAATCTGAGAGACGACTATACCTCATGGTAACTCTGTACTTAGCACATCTATTATCCATCCATCCATCCATCCACCCATCCACCCATCCACCCATCCATCCATCCACCCATCCATCCATCCATCCATCCATCAATTCATCCATCCATCCATCCATCCATCCATCCATCCATCCATCTTTCCATCCATTTATCCATCCATCCATCCATCCATCCATTTATCCAGCCATCTCTCCATCCATTCATCCATCCATCAATTCACTCATCTCTCTATAAACAGACATTTTTCCATCCATATATTCATTCATGCATGCATGCACACTGCTGGGAGCAGATAAAAGGAACTTGCACTGCCATTCGACTTCAGACTCCATTTTACCCAAGCTGCTCAATTCCCTTCTAAGCAACATACCCACGGCATAATACTTGTTTCTAACTACAGAAAGAACAAATGCTTTTGATTGGTTGGGCACAAAACCACTTACATTCCGTGCCAATTGACAATGATGGAACACTGGGGAAAGTTTCTAATCCCCCATTTCTGATTGGTAAAATTTATGATTGTACCTTGGCTCAGATGCTTTTGGGATTTACACTTATAAAACCCTTCAGCGCTACTCAGATCTGGCAGAAGAAACAAGGCTCCCGAGTCCTTGTCTAGTGGCCCTGATTCATTTTTAGTGACTCCACTGATGTGTTGGAAATAATAAAAGAATTTTGTTGTTTCAAGAACCCACTAGTGTATTCTCTCCCCTTCCTCATGGAGTACAACGAACATGGTGTAACAATGCATATGTACATCTCTCTGTCCATCTGTCCATCCATTCATGAATCTCAGCAATGTCAGGGCAACTGGGTCTGCTTGATTATCTATGTATTTTCCTGTCCAAACAGCAACTATTTATCTGTCTTGCCTAAAAATAATAAATAGAAACTCATTTTCTGCCAGGCAGTGGTGGCGCACACCTTTAGTCCCAGCATGTGGGAGGCAGAGGCAGGAGGGTTTCTGAGTTTGAAGCCAGCCTGGTCTACAGAGTGAGTTCCAGGACAGCCAGAGCTACACAGAGAAACCCTGTCTCAGAAAAGAAGAAGAAGAAGAAAAGAAGAAGAAGAAGAAGAAGAAGAAGAAGAAGAAGAAGAAGAAGAAGAAGAAGAAGAAGAAAGAAAAACTCATTTTCTTACATTTTTAAAACAGAGAGGAGAGAGAGGGGTTAGTTGACTGAGCATAACCTTTGTTTATTATTGAGCATAATCTCTGCCTGGGGGTGAACGCTCTCACTGACTAACGACCCCATTCTAAGCTGCAGAATCATCGGAGACAGTTCTGTTTTGCAGGGGAGGAGGAAGAGATAAATATTCATTGAGTGGCCTGAGGTTACATAGCTGTTGAGCGGGATACTGGACCCAAGGAAGTGGCCACACATATGCTCATTTAAGTCCTTATCTTTGTGCCTCTCCACAGGACATCTGGGGCCCTCTCTGTGCTTGGCTCACAAGCCAGTGCGTGTAATCTTACACTGCAGGCAAATAACATGACTCAAAATGTAGAGCCTGAGTTTGTGTCATCCCTTTTGCAGGAAACCCGCTGACCTCCAGCCTTCTGTTCCAGGGTAACCTCTGCACCTACTCTGGTTTCTTCCTTATTTTTCCAAGTATCCAGAACTTTAGACACCGACACATACTGAAGGCTTGGCAAATGTTTGTTGAACGACTAAAGGGAGGGAGGGATGACAGAAGGGGGAATCAGGTGATTCGGAAAGGTTAGGTCAGAAAAGCTCTAGGAGACAGAGCCGGCCTTCCTCTTGGCTCCAACACCCAGACTGTGAATCCATAAACACCCACCAAGCTACGATTGATCTGGTGCTGCCCTCACAGAACCTCAGTCTAGTAGAAGAGGCCTATTAAATACCTACAGTACACAGAGGAGCTAGGCAACAGGCCTGTGGGACAGGAGACCTTGGCAAGACACGAGGGTGTGCCAGTGTAAGTAGAAGCTGTTAACCCCGTGATGGAGAGTTCTGATCCAGCCAGCTAGGGCCAACGAAGGTTTTCCTGAGGTTTTGGTCAAGGTGGCAATGTGCTGAAGGGATACCTGGAGGGGAAGGGTGGTTCAGGCCACAGTGAGAGCACGTGGGAAAGCTCTGCCTGACTCAGTTGCTTGGCAGCTGTGAAAAGCTCAGCATGATAGTGTATTACTTTGCTGCAGCTGCTGTAACAAAACACCACAGCCCCATTGCCTTAAAGAGCTGAAGAGCTATGCTCTTACAGTTGTGGAGATGAGATGGGTTCAAGGGATCTGGCCTAGAGGGCTTCCTTCCTTCTGTGGGGTTCCAGGATGAACTCTTTCCTTGTGCTTTCTTTTTCTTTCTCTTTCTCTTTCTTTCTTTTTCCCCAGCTGGGACACCTATACCCGACTTAACGTTAGCAGTTCCATTCTTATCTCCTCTAGGCCACTGTACAACCACATCCTGTCCAGACAGCTGAGATGGACCTGGGGGGAAGGAGAATTGACCTTAGCCCTGGAGATTCTGACTGCCTAACGTATACATATGCGGTGTCTTAAGATTTCTATTGCTATGATGTTCTGTAACCAAAGCAACTTGGAAAGGAAAGGGTTTGCAGGGGTTTTTTTGGCTAATATTTTCATCTCACTATTTATTACTGAGTGCCAGCTTTGTCACCGAAGGGTAAACTGAGAGCAGCTGACAGATACCTACAGGAGCCATTGCCTATGGCAGCCAGCAGTTAGAGAAAAGAAAACCGTGTGTGTGTGTGTGTGTGTGTGTGTGTGTGTGTGTGTGTGACAAGATCTAGCAAGTTATTTCTTCTCTTAACCCCTTTTTATACCCCTTTGAGACAAAGTGTTTTCTATTGGGAAGAAAATTACCTCATAGCCTCAACTCTATCTCTCCTCCAGGGAGGCCTTTCGTCCTCCACTCCCAGTCTCTCCCTAGGTCAGCAACAGAATGCCCTCGGGGTGGAGGGAGCGGTCACTGGCCCACTCCACAGCTTCTAGATCTGTAGGATAAAGGGAAGTCTCTGCCATGGCTAGTCTAACAAATCTTCCAGAGGCTGCCACTGCTGCCGTAGCTGGCAATCACTCCTAAAGGGTATTCTTTCTTCAATTTATATACTTTCTTTGATATAATGGATTCTACAGTGACAAGACAACGGGTTAGAGGTAGAACTATGCTGGTGGAGTACTTGCCAGCACATGTGAAACTCTGGGCCCCATTCCCAGTATGACATGAACTGACTGATGAGATTTACATCTTCGGTCCTAGCACTCAACGGGTGGAGGCAGGAGAGTAAGAAGTTCAAGATCATCCTTAGCTACACAGTGAGTTTAAGGCTAGCCTGAGCTACATGATACTTTGGTAGGCCACCAGAGATGACCTTTATGGCCTCACACTTTATAGACAGGTTTTTAATGGCGGAAACCACACCCTGACTTCTTGCTGGGTAGCTGCAGGGTCTCCACAGAAGTTTTGAAGAAAGAAATTTTAATGTAAGCTAAAGGAGTTCAGAATAGACAGGCAGTTCAGCAGAAGCTGAGACAAGGTAGCTAGGACATCCTGACCTTTGGGTTTTAGAATAGAGTTGGATAATTTCTCCATCAAGGAGGGGATTGAGAGAGAGAGAGAGAGAGAGAGAGCGAGAGAGAGAGCAAAAAATGGCCCAGGCCTAAAGCAGAATCTATTACAAGTAGTTGTTCCTGTTACAAGGTAAAAGTCCAAAGACCATGGCCAAAGTTAGAATTGAGAGTCTGTAGTGGGCTGGAGAGTTGGCTCGGGGGTTGAGAGGACTGACTGCTCTTCCATAGGTCTCAATTCCCAGCAACCATGTCGTGGCTCACAACCATCTCTAATGAGATCTGATGCCCTCTTCTGGTGTGACTGAGGACAGCTATAGTATATAAAGAACACAGAAAAACTGCATTGTTTGGCAATTGCAAGGGAAAACAAGCAAACAAGCAGTTTAACAAGAGCCAAGAACATGTAGTTAGCTGGGGCATTTTGACCCCGAGTTTCTAGAACAGGGTTGGGTGCTTTCCCTCTCCCCCAAGGTACTTTTCAGAAGAGGAGGTGGAAACCAAAGCTGGTTTCAGTCAAGACAAGATGGAGAAAACTTCACTATTACATTTCTCTCAGCCATGGTACAGTGGTATCTTGATTTTAGAGCCCAGGTAGAAAATTGCTTGGAAATCAGGCCATAGGAGGTGGGAAGAGAAGGAGCATGCTAGCATAAGCTTGTACTTCCATCCTCAACAGCCATTTTGACATCTTTTACGGGCTATGTGGTTTTCGACTCAGAATCTCTCTGTGCCTAGTATTACTAACACTCGAAAACAGGTGTGAGAATAATTCAAAACTAAACCATGGAACACGTCTGTCATCCCAGCACTCAGGAGGCAGAGGCAGGAGGATTAGGAATCCAAGGTCATCCTTGATTACCTTGCTAGTTTGAGGCCAGTCTGGGTTACAAGGGACCATCTCAAGCAAAACTAATGAAAAACCAAGTGCAAACTGAAAAAAGAAAAGAAAAAGAAAGAACGAAAAGAAAAATGAAAAAAAAAAAATCAAAACTAGACTTTTTTTTTTTTTTTGGTTTTTCGAGACAGGGTTTCTCTGTGTGGCCCTGGCTGTCCTGGAACTCACTCTATAGACCAGGCTGGCCTTGAACCCAGGCATGCGCCACCACTGCCTGGCCAAAACTAGACTCTTAACCTCACCTCCACCTAGGTGATTGTTTTGTTCTTAGAAAGTAAGTGTGGTTGGTTGTAAACTTAAGAAGTGTAAACTTTAGATGTATAAACTTAAGATGCTGAGCAGATTCCTGCATGGATTCTGAAGCAAAACATTGGTCTCCCCAGGGCATGACTGACTGTCTCCTTGGTTGTTCCCCTCAGTTTTGTTACCTGAGAAAGGAGGTATCTCAGAGGTCCCTAAACCATAGGGTGGAAAATTGAGCCCAGTTACTCCTATAAGCCTGCTGGGATTTGATTTCTCCTAGACTGGATCTCAGGGTCCCCAGGAAGGCAAGGCTTAGCAGTGTGTGCTATAGGAACCCAGATCCCCAAGTTTCCCCCTCTCCTGAGGACATTTGCCTGTTCCAGGAATCCTCCCACCTGGGAGAGGGTTTTATCTATGCAAAATATCAGTCAAGTTGCCTCACCAGCTGACCCTCTGAACCACCCCCATGCTTCCCCAGGGCCATTTGAGTGCAAAACAGGCTCCCTGCACAGCAATGTAGTTCAGAGGTTGAGCACTGGGTGTAGGAGGTTCTTGTGCTTACCTATGAGCATCAGGGAAACCAGGAATGTTAAACAGCTAGGGCTGTCTCTTCAAAGTGAAAGAAGAATAACCAGTTTTCTGCCCAGAAGGCTAGAGTCAGAGGAGTGGTTAACAATCCGCAGATGATCTTTGCACTATCTGTATGACTAGACCACCCCAGATCCTCCCCTAGACCCTTACCATGCAGCCTATACTCGTCTCTATGTATGATGTCAAAGGTACTTACAAAGAGTTTTGATGCAGTCGTGCCATAAGCGTTACTGTAGACTCCGGACTGTGTTAATTATCACCAGGAAGCTTCCCCCACCACCTCCAAGTGTGTTGTACTTAAATATATCTAAAATAAATTAACTACTAAGTGTCAAAGTTGGAACCAGGCTATTGGGTCTTGTTGAGCTGGACCTCCTTCTGGCCTCTCAAGGATCTTTGATTCACACACTGCTGGCACGGTGTTTGCAGAGACCCTCACATGTGGATTCAATTCTGTGTGACTCACTGTGTAAAGATGGCGCACACCTGTGCTCCCAGCATTTTGATGAAGCAGAAAAATCAAGAGTTAAGGTCAATGGATACGTAGTGAGTCGGAGGCCAAGCCTCAGCTGTAAGAGACCCAATCTCAAAACAAAATAAAAAGTAAAACTTGTGTTGCTCCCATAACACAGTAACACACCACCAGGACTTGAAGTCTGTCTTGCTTCTGTTCCTTTCAACTGAGTGAGAGGCCTTAGTTTTCTTCAGAGAACTGGTTACATTTGGACACTTTAAAACTATGGCGTCTTTGAATTGACCCTTAGGTCTGGAAAGCCTTCAGGCTAGAAACTGCAACCAGCCATCCACAGACCAGACTAGTTTTTATGGAATGAGGGGAGGCAGGGGGAATGGGGAGGGGCTAGACGGAGGAGGGGACAGGAGGAGGAGTCTAGTCTCCCCTGGTTCCGGGAATTTCTTTCTCTGGCTTCCGTAGAAGATCTCTGGCCTCTGGAGTTCAGCTCGGAGACTTCATTGCAGGTATGATCATCCACAGGCAGTCATGACTCTCCAGAGTAATACAGGTATCAGGGTAAACAGACCTTATGTCTCTAGCAGTTCAGGAACAGTGCGGAGTAGCTTAAGGATCGGTGTGCGTCCAGAGAAATGGGTCGCGAACCTCAAGCACACTTCACAGAAGGCATTCACACAAGCCTAAAGGGTTGGTGTAAGCCAGTCCCTTGCCTGGCTCCTTTGGTTGGTTGGTTTTTTTGTTTGTTTGGTTTTGGTTTTAAGACAGGGTGTCACTATGTATCTCTGGTTTCCCAGAGATCTGCCTGCCTCTGCTGAGATTAATGGTGTATATGACATTGTCCAGCACTTCCAGGCTTCTGGGGTTTTGTTATTTGTTTGGTTTGGTTTTTTGTTTACTTATTTACTTACTTACTGCGACAGGTTCTCATTATGTAGCCCTGGCTGTCCTGGAACGCTGTTTGTAGGCCAGGCTGGGCGTGAACTCATAGAGATGCCAGGATTAAAGTTGTGTGACTTTCCTAGCACCCATTTCTCTCTCTCTCCCTCCCTCCTTCCTTCCTTCCTTCCTTCCTTCCTTCCTTCCTTCCTTCCTTCTGGTCTTTTGATACAGGATCTCTCTATTATGTAGCCCTGACTGTACTGGAACTCCGTTTGTAGGCCAGGCTGGGCGTGAACTCATAGAGATACGTATGCCGAGCTCACTAAATGCCAGGATTAAAGATGTGTGACTTTCCTAGCACCCATCTTCCTTCCTTCCGATATAGGATCACTCTATTATGTAGCTCTGGCTGTCCTGACTTCATATATAGACCAGGCTGAGTTCAAACTCTTAGAAATCCTCCTCACCTCCTGAGTGCTGGGGTTAAAGTTACGCCCAAAACCAGCTGGTTGCAATCAATGCAGTGCACATGAGGCTGGCATAACATAAAGTCAGTTTTACATTTATTTATTTATTTTTTTTAACTTTATTTTATGTATTGAGTGTTTTGCCTACATATGTGTATCCATCCTGGTGTTTCAGAGGACTGACGAAGGCAGCAGAGCCTCTGGAACTGGTTCTAGCCAGTTGTTTTTGTTTTGTTTTGAGGCCGTGTTGACTATGTTACCACATTTGTCTCAGACTCAGTCTTTCTGAGACTGTGGAGAGCTAGAATTGCCCGTGTAGGCTGCAACATGTAGCAACTTTAGTATAAAGAGAAAGTCTGTGCTCTGGGAGAAAGAAGGAGGAGCCAGCGAGGGGAGGTGGCTCAGTTAGTAAAGCACTTGCCTACCTTACACACGACCCAAGTTTCTTCCCCAGCACTACATGTAAACAGGCATGGTGGCACAAGTCTGTGATTTTAGCAACTGGGAGGTAGAGTTGGGAGGACCAGAAGTTCGGGATTACCCTTAGCTACATGCCTTAGCTACATGGTTGAGTTTGATGCCGGCCTGGAACCCAAGAGAAGTTTTTTTGTTTTTTGGTTTTTTTTTTTTTAGATTTATGTATTTATTTTATTTCGATGAGTACACTATAACTGTCTTCAGACACACCAGAAGAGGGCATCAGATCCCATGGTTGTGAGCCACCATATGGTTTGCTGGGAATTGAACTCAGGACCTCTGGAAGAGCAGTCAGTGCTCTTAACCACTGAGCCATCTCTCCAGCCCCAAGAAGAGAAGTTATAACAACAACAACAAGAATAAGAATAATTTTTTAAGTGTTTTAAAGAGCCAGGGGTAGAGGGCCACGCCTTCAATGTGAGCACTCAGGAGACAGAGGCACGTGACTCCAGATGATGGCCGGTGACTTCTACTTTTCCTTTTCTACTTCCCAGCTCTCTCTATCGCTGTCAGTCAACACTTTCTGGTTTTGTTCCAGGTTTACAGCTTTTCCTGCCTTTGGTTTAAAAGAACTTTGGGAGGCTGGGAGTGGTGGTGAATACTTTTAATCCCAGCACCCAGGAGACAGAGGCACAGACATATCTTTGTGAGTTGAAAGACTGACAGAACAACAAACTGAAACCTTATCTGAAAACAAACAAAAAAAAGAGAGTTCCCTCTAAGAAATGTATTTTTTAAAACCTTAAGTCTACTTAAGAATATATCCTGGGTGGTGTTATTGGTTTTGGTTAGGATGTAAAACAGTGATAAAAACAAAAACAAAAAGAAAACAAACCAAAAAAACAAACAAAACTTAATTTGACCTTGAAATTCCTAAATATATTCGAATAGCAAATCTCTGTTATTTTCAGAATAATAGGGCTCCTATGTGATACGCTGTATGACTCCTCTTTCAAAAATTCTTACATGCACACACGCCTGCAGAAACTAGAAGAGGGTTTCAGAACCCCTGGAGCCTGAGTGGCAGTGGTGGTGAGCCACTCTGTGGGTCCCGTGAACTGAACCCAGATCCTCAGCAGGCAGGGCTCTTAACTGCTGACCCATCTCTCTTGCCCCTGGTGTGTATGCCTGGTCTCCTGGGATAGCTGTAGTCACCTTGCTTCTTCAGGGAAAGACATGCCTTTGGCATGATCTCTGCAACTGCAGAGTTAATTCATAAAGGTTTTGTGGCTCTCTGTATTTCCTCTACCTTCTTCTTCTTCTTCTTCTTCTTTTTTTTAAATGTTTATTTATTTAATTAATGTATGTGACTTCAGACACACCGGAAGAGAGCATCAGATCCCATTACAGATGGTTGTGAGCCACCATGTAGTTGCTGGGAATTGAACTCAGGACATTGTAAAGAACAGTCAGTGCTCTTAACCACTGAGCCATCTCTCCAGCCCCATTCCTCTACCTTCTTGATTATACAAAATCTTCCACTGACCAAGGGCACAGGAAGTTGTTATCTTGGCCAATTCTGTAAGGAACTGTCATATTCCTTTACTCACAAGCTTTGGTGAGATATAGAAAGGAAATATGTTAAAAGCACCTTACGTTTTTTTTAGTGCGTGTGTGTGTGTTATGGTTAAGATTGTGGCTTTCTACCTCGCTTTAGATGACTTAGTTCCCAAATAAGAGACACAAAACCTTTATTTATAATAAGCCTTAACAGTACTAGAGCTGGGCAGATACCAACCCTCTATGCTATTTTGTCTACCTCCTTATCAATAACTCTTGAGATATCACTTGCCATGTCCTACCTGGGCCACCCCACTCCAACATGGCCCTCATGGCCATGTTCTCAGGATCCACCTACCCCATGGTGGCTTCTTCCTTTTTCTCTCCTCTACTCAAGTTCTCTGCCTCAGAACCTCAAGCTCTGAACTGAAGCCATGCCCACGGCTCTTCTTCCCAGTTACAGGCTGTCAGCGTCTCTATTTAACCAATAATTTTAAATTAAGGAGCAAGGGTTACACAGCATTCCTTGCTGTACGTAAGGGTGAGGATTTCCTTCTCCCAGAGTCAAGCAGACCTTGGGGGCTAGTATTTAGCATTACAGTACATAGCAACAGACCAAACCTAGACATATATGTGCTCATATGGCACACATGAGGTCAGAAGATAACTATGGAGAGTAATTTCATTCTTCCCAACTCATTCATTCAGACAGCAGGTAGTAGCCTCCCATCGGGTAATAGTAGCCTGGAATTACAGATACAGGCCCCTGCCACCACATCTGACTTTTGGTGGGATTTTGGGGATCAAACTCAGGTCTTCAATCTTGCCCTTTGGTTTTGCCCACTGAGTCTTTTTTTTGTTTGTACAAGTGAGAGTAAAAGCACCTTAGAATTACAAGAAACATGCAGAGGGGAATCTTATTTGTTATTTTATATTATGTATGTAATTAGATTCAATTCACTTTTAATACAGAAGAAGGCACCATGGGGTAGGTGGATCCTGAGACCATGGCTGCAAGGGTCATGTTGGAGTGGGGGTGACTCAGGCAGAACATGGCAAGTGATATCCCAAGGTTTGTTTGTTGTTTGTAAGTTTGTTGTGTTGCTCTGTGCAGTGACAATTAAAAAGGAAGTGATGGGCAGTGGATGTGGCTCAGTGGGTGTAGTGCTTGCCTGTCGAGCTTAAGCATGGCAGGGTTTGTGGATGCTTGCCTCAAATCCCTGCGTTCAGATGGGATCAGAAGTTCAAAGTCATTCTTGTCTCCATTGAAGTTCAAGGCCAGCCTGTACTGTATGAGACTGCATTCCCCCCTCCCCCCCCAATTAAAATGTGACCCTGTCTCAAGAAAAGAAATAAATGAAAGGGATTGATAAGTTATCTCTCTGCTGTGAAATGAGCCCATTCAAGCCGGATTAAAATATGTACAAATGCAGATTTATTAGGAAACCGCTCTCTGGTGGGCAAGTTCACTGGCCCCGAGGAAAGAGGCTGGGGAAACCACCAGGGGGAGGGAGACAAAGGGGGAGGGGAAAGAGAAAGTGCAAGCTTAAAGAGAAGGAGAAAGGAGTGTGTATATATGGGCGGGGGAGGGGGCAAGTTGTCTGGATTACTCAGGGAACAGCCCCTGGGGGAAGGGCTGCCAGGCCCCTGGGCTGGAAAGTTCAGGATTAGGGGTGGGAGATGCCAGATGGGAACTGAGTGATACCTGGAGGCCAGGTCTGCTTTGGTATGTAAAATATGCACCTGAGCCCCTTGGGCCTGAAACCAAACAGATCATCAGTAAGCAGGGCAGAGAAATATTAAGGATGAAAATATATTTCTTGTAACCTTAGAAGAGACATCACTTTAATAAGGAGGGGCTTTCTTTGTGCAGTAGAATTTTAAAAATGGCTTTGTTTTTCCAGAACAGAAAAGGAGAGAGGAGGGTCAGACAGTGCCCGAGAACTGTAGCTTAATGCAGAAGTAGGTCACACAAGATGAGTGGAAGACGCAGCTTAAAGATGGTCTATGTCACAAAAGAAAAAAAGGAGGGGGGATACATTTTCAAAAGATGGTCTATGGGAGATTTTCAGAATTCATTAAAAATCCTTAGGTACAGAGGGCAGAAGAGGGTGTCCGGCTCCCCCCTCCCCCCAGGCTATGAGCCCTATTATGGTTGTTTATTATGGTTATAAGCCGAGTTTTGGTTGCTGGGATTGAACTCTGGTCCTTTGGACCAGACCTCTCACTGCTCTTAACTGCTGAGCCATCTGTCCGGCCCTGGTTTTTTTTAACTTATTCACTGTACATCTTGCTCACTGCCCCTCTCCCAGTCACCTCCTCCCACAGCCCCTCCCCTTCTCTTCTGGGTAGATGGGTGCCCCCTGGGTGTTACTCCGACCCTGGTACTTCAAGTCCTCTCCCCCACCCCCCAGCCCAACAAGGCAGCCCAGCTAGAAGAACATCCCCTGTATAGGCAACAGCTTCTGGGATAGCCCCTGCCCCGGTTGTTCCGGACGCACATGAAGGTCAAGCTGCACATCTGCTACTTATGTGCAGGGAGGCCTAGGCCCAGCCCCTGTATGATCTTTAGTTGGTGGTTCAGACTCTGAGAGCCCCAAGGGTCCAGGTTAGTTGACTGTTGGTCTTCCGTGGAGTCCCTGTGTTTTTAAGCTAGTTTTAATAGTATTTACTCTCGTGGGTAGCTTTCTGTATCTCCTCGTAAACTTTTGTAGCTATGATGTTTCTGCAATCTCTAACCTGAACAGAACAAAATCAAAAAGTCCCAGCCAGGATGGAAAGCATCCACTGTGTTTGGTTATGAAACTGGATAGGAAACCCTCAGAAGAGAAAAGGGGTGAAAGCAATATGAGCAGTAGATTGTGAGACACAGAAATTGGTGTCTCACACCATAAAGGAAGGTGTAGAAGGGAGCTGGGTGTGTGTGTGTGGGAGGAGCGAGTGGATGAGTGGCGATGGGGTAAAAACCAAACAAAAAAATCCAGTTATACTTGAAAACTTGTACTTCCTATACGCACGTAACGAGAATAAAGGCGAAGGAAGAGGAAGGAAGGAAGGAAGGAAGAAAGCAAGCCAGCCTCTACTCATGAATGGACGTTTGGGAGTTTAGGTGCTACTTGATGCTGTCTAAATAGCAAATATAGGCATCACAGGACTAGAAGAGGGAAGGCATGAATGTTCTTCACTTCCTTTCTTTATGTGCCTTTCTTTGTGTTACGGGGAAAGGGAGAAGCTAGAGAGGTTCTCAGGTAGACCAGGCTGTCCTGAAACTCCAAGTGCAGCTGAGGCTGACCTTGAATTCTTGATTCCCCTTGGCAGGAACTTTCCTTTGAGCTGGGACTACATTCATGGGTCACCAGGCTCTGTGACTTTTTGTCCTGTGCTCTAAAGGAGTTCTATGACCCTGGGTAGATAATCTGGCCTTCGGCTTCACCGAATCCCTCAGTCCAAGATGAAGGTTGTAGCTCAGTACCACGTTCCAAGCATCAAGAGACAGGATACAGTTATGGGCCTCATTTACAGATGGGGAAGGGTTGAGTGATCTGGCTAAAGTCACAGAGACAGTCGAAAAAGACTTGACCTCTTGTACCACCTTGTTTTCCAAAGCTTCTGAGAACATGGGCTCTCTCCTTTTTAAAAACACAACTAAATTCATCCAAATGCAGCCTTCAGTTCCCCTTCCTCCTCTCATCCCCTGCCCATCCCACCAGCTCTCAGATCCCTGTCTTCTTTCAAATCACCCACTACTGCACCTTCCTAACCTTGTGACTACGAAGCTGTGTACCCCCGGGGAAGAGAGAGACAGGGGAACCTGTTGCTCTTTACACCCAGCTCTAGGCTAGGAGAACAAGTCAGCACAGTCTAAGATTTGTTGTTGTTTTATTTTTTTTAAGACAGGCTTTCACTGTGTAGTCTTGGCTGTCCTGGGACTGACTCCCCTATTCCCATTGAAAAATAGCAACCGTCTCACAGCCTTCTAAATTGGTACGGGCCAAGTTCATTGCAGGAACTGAGAATGTGACTGTGTTGGTCCGCGGGACATTCTCAATCCTTGTTCCAGGGCCCTAGGTGATTCTTTTCTAAGAAGCAGAATAAGCTGCCAGGTTCCTTGGAGCACACTTCAAGGTGAGAGGGCACAATGCAATGGGATCATGTCTGGAGTTGGATGGGTAAAGAAAATCCTAGGCAGGGCAGTGGCTGTGGCCTAAGTTTGTTTGATTGAGAAGAACTTCTTAATCCTTGACCGTAAAAGGTGGCCTTTGTTTTATTTTTATTTTTTTGACATTTCCTCAGAATCATCTATCTCCCTACAGATCTGTGAGGATGAGCTTGCAGGCCACACCCACACTCCTGCAGCTAGCAATGCAACGTCTAATGAGGGACGAGGCCTTGGCCATCTCTGCTCTACAGGACCTGCCCATGGAGCTCTTCCCACCACTCTTCAAGGATGCATTCACCCACAAACGATTTAACATCCTGAAGAAGATGGTGCAGGTCTGGCCTTTTCCCTGCCTCCCACTGGGTGGTCTGATGAAGATGAAGGCACCGTACCTGGATATCTTAAAAACCATACTGGATGGGATTGATGGACTGCTTGACCAGAATATTCACCCCAGGTGAGGGAGACCCAAGTACTCTGAAGGGAGGCCCGGGAGTCTAGGGTAGAGAGAGAATAAAGAATGATAGGAAGGTTATACGTTTATGTTGGCCTCAGTGATGAGGATTTCACAGGCCATTAGACCCGTGCTGAGCATCCAGGGGAAGGATTTGAGTGTTTAGGACAGACATAGCTAGGACTGAAGATGCCTGTCCCTGCCTTTTCCCATAGGCACTAGTAGTGGGACCAGACTGGATTCAAGAGGAAGGGATGAAGAACATCAGGATAAATAAGAGGAGGAAAGTGATGTTGAGAGTGAGGAGTCCTTGCGGATGGTAGTGCTAGCCTGTAATTGCAGGCCTCTGACTTTGAAGCAGTGAGACTGGGTTTTGACGCCAGTCTGGCCTTTGTAGTGAGAGTGAGACCCTATTTCAAAAATTGGGAGTCTACGGCCATACCACCCTGAATGCGCCTGATCTCGTCTGATCTCGGAAGCTAAGTAAGGTCCGGCCTGGTTAGTATTTGGATGGGAGACCACCTCGGAATACTGGGTGCTGGAGGCTTGCAGGGCAGTGGTGGCGCACGCCTTTAATCCCAGCGCTCGGGAGGCAGAGGCAGGTGGATTTCTGAGTTCGAGGCCAGCCTGGTCTACAGAGTGAGTTCCGGGACAGCCAGGGCTACACAGAGAAACCCTGTCTTGAGAAACCAAAATTAAAAAAAAAAGGAAACAAAGTGTAATGGAGAAGAATGAATTCCTGTCTTAAGTCTAAGACTTCTACTTTCTCCTACAGGAGTTACAGACTGCGAGTTCTGGATTTGCGGGCTTTGCACAAGGACTTCTGGACTGTGTGGGCTGGAGATACGACGGCATCTCGTATTCCAGGGGTCAAGTGTAAGAGAAAAACACAAAAGAGAGGTCCAAAGATAGTAGGCAAGCCAAGCTCGTTGAAAGTGCTTATAGACCTGTGCCTCAAACCAAGAGCCTTGGATGCATGCCTGTCCTATGTCTTCCTATGGGCAAGAGAGAGGAAAGCTTTGCTGCAGCTGGGCTGTAAGAAGCTGAAGATCAACACGGTAGCTATCCAGAACATCGTGAAGGTTCTGGAAGTGCTGGACCTGGACTGTACGGAGGAAGTAGAGGTGTGCTGCACCTGGAAGCTGTCCACCCTGGCCATCTTTGCTCCTTACCTGGGCCGAATGAAAAATCTTCTCTCGTTCATTCTCTCTCACATCCATGTGCCTGCCTCTATTACCCCTGAGGAGAAGAAACAGTTGATCAGCCAATTCACCTCTCAGTTTCTCAACCTGCAGTGCCTCCAGGACCTCTCCCTGGACTCCATCTGCTTCCTCAAAGGTCAAATGGACCAGTTGTTCAGGTGAGGGAGGATGGTGAGCATTCCCTGAAGACCACAGCAAAGCCTTTTTCTTGTTGGATCAATTTAATGATGTAACCTGAGCTAAGATTGTCTATTTTGACAGTGGGGAAAGGAGATGCAGGGCTAGTCCCACAATGACGTCATGCCTCAAGTTAGAATGGGTAACTTCAGTGAGCAGACTTTTTTTTTTTTTTTTTTAATTAAATTACTTTATTTATTTACATTCCAAAAGTTGGCTCCCTTCCGGGTCCTCCCCTCCCAAGTTTTCCTCACCCATCCCCCATCCCCCACCCTCTGAGAGGGTGTTTCCCCACCCAGCCACCTACCTCTACCTCACCCCCACCAGCATCCCTCTTCCCCAGGGCATCAAGTTTCTATAGGATTAAGCTCATCCTCTCCCATTGATGCCATACAAGGCAGCCCTCTGCTGTACACGAGCCTAGAGCCATGGACCAGCCCATGTGTGCTCCTTGGTTTTTGGCTTAGTCTCTGGGAGCTCTGAGGTGCATGGGTTCGTTGACACTGTTGTTCTTCCTATGGGGTTGCAATCTCCTTCAGCTCCTTCAGTCCTTCCTCTCACTCTTCCATATTGGTCCCTGACCTCAATCCAATGGTTGGCTAGAAGTATCTCACTGTGGATATTAGCCACAAAGTTCAGAATTTTCATGATGTAACTTACAGACCATAGGAAGACAGAAGGAAGGACCAAGTATAGATTCTTCAATCTCACATAGAAGGAGGAACAAAATAATCATGGGGAGGCAGAGGGAGGGAGGAAATTGGGTGGGAGAGGGGAGACGGGAGGGGGAAAGGAGGGGCGGGATCAGGTACTAGGAGAGATGCCCAGAGGGCCAGGAGAATGAATTGAAATATGCAGCAGTGGGGCTTAGGAGGCAGAAAGCCCCAGAGACCTGGGGTGTGAGAGGCCCTAGGACCCAGTGGGGACGACATTAGCCAAAATGTTTGATAGTGTAAAGATGGAACTGGAAGAAACCACCTCTAGTAGATAGACATGGTCCCCAGTTGAGGGATGGGGCCACCTAGCCATCTCAAAATTCTTAACCCAGAGTTGTTCCTATCTAAAGGAAATGCGGGGGACAAAAAATGGAGCAGAGACTGAAAGAAAGGCCATTCAGTGACCTGGCCCAACATGGGATCCATCCCACGCACACATACCAAATCCTGAAACTGTTACCGAGGCCATACTGTGCGTGCAGACACGAACCTTGCATAGCTGTCCTCTGAGAAGCTCTGCCAGCTGCTGCGTGAGCAGACTCTAAGAGGCAGCATACTAGGTATTGATGCTTATTAGGTGGCCAGAATGATCTTAAGAGAAAATGATCCACTCTACCAGGGGATTCCCTAATCTAACCACCACTACTTGTAACCACTAACTACTTGGTCTCTCCTTAGGTGCCTGGTGTCCCCCTTGGAGATCCTCTGTATCACTGATACCCCGATGTCAGAATCAGACTTGACATCCCTGTCCCAGTGTCCAGGCATCCGACAGCTCAAACACCTGAACCTGAGCGGTGTCATTCTGACCGACATAAGTCCTGAGCCCCTTCGAGTTCTGCTGGAGAGAGTTGCAGCCACCCTGAAGACCCTGGACTTGGAAAACTGTATGATTAAAGACTCCCAGCTCTATGTCTTCTTGCCTGCCCTGAGCCAATGTGTTCAGCTCATCATGTTCAACTACTTAAGGAATCCCATCTCAGTGGCTGTTCTGGAGCGCCTGCTCTACCACACCTCCGGGCTGAGCTGCTTAAGCTTGGAGATGTATTCTACCCCTTGGGAGATTTATGGTGCCCAGGGTGCTTCCCACCATAGGAGGCTAGATCAACTTCGAGAGGAGCTGAGCAAGACAATGATGCAACTAGAACACACCAGGACCGTCTGGTTCAGCGTTGCACCCTGTTTTCCGTATGGCAACCAAGCCATATGAGTCAGAGCGCAAGCTTCATCAGTCAGGGCAGTTCCCCTAACTGGGTACTTGTGTGGCAAGCGATTCCTTTTAGCTCTTGGGAACAAAATGAATCCTGAAGAAAACACAGAATGTGATCTCAGGATGGGGGGGTGGGGGTGGGAATGGGGGATCGGTTGAGTAGCAAAGGCAACCTCAGAAATGTTGACTAAGGAGTTGATGTCCTTTGGGACATGTGTACTCAGCAGTAAGGTGAAGTTTCTAGATGAAGAAACCCTTGAGAGCATTTGCTTCATGGATGGGGGAGGAAGTTGCCAGTGTGTTCTTCCCCACTTCAGGCTATAGGGTAAATGGAATACACCATGTAACAGCTTGGCAGGCCCACGTCACCACTGGCAGCCACCACCTTAATCTCCAGCCCTAAGCCCTAGAGAATTTGCCCACCAGCAGTCCCATCCATCCAAGAAGGCCTGCTCAGAGGGCAGTGTTAGTGTAGATTCTAAACAGCTTCACTGAGAGGAATGCAAAGAGCTTCGAGATGCTGCTGCCACGTGCTAAGGACCACCACAAACAAAGTGGGAAGGGATAGGCTAAACTCGTAAGTAGGCAACAACCATACACCATGCTTAACAATCAGTAGTGCCGACACAGCGTAAAGTAACGTATTTGTTAGTCCTAAGATACCTAAGTTACAACTGACCACCAAGAACAGATTTATCACCTGACCTTTGTCTGGTCTACAGATGGTTCCGGCTTCTTGATCTAAGTGACTGGCCCTCTTGCACTGTGGGTGGGTGGTTTTACTAGTAATATACATCTGGGGATTAAATGTAAGACTTTATGCATGCTAGGCAAATGCTCGACCACTGTGAACCTTTAAATCATTACTCTGCTGTGGATGTGTTGGATGTAGGGGAATTTTCAGTGTTTAAATAAACGTGTGACAAGTCTTTTGTTGTTTGTTTTGCTTTTGTTCTTGTTTGTTTTGTTTTTTTGGGATGGACTCTCTGCATAGACCAGGCTTCCATGGAACTCACTGTGTGTGGATGAGGCTGACCTCAAACTCTCAAGAGATCCTCCTGCCTCTGCCTCCTAAGAGTTGGGATTAAAAGCCGCACCACCCTGACTATCAAGAAGTCTTAATGTATGTAGTCCATACTGAACTGATGATCCTGCCTTTTTCCCCACTACCATCCCCACCTGTGTTTGCTTATAAGAGTGATCCACCACATCTGGCTTGGAATGGTGTGGTTCCAACAATTCCTTCCCATTCTTGAAATCGCTCCTGGGCATCTGTGGCCACTCTCGAGTCCGTATACATAAGGTGATGTACCGTGGATGTGCCGTGAAGATCTCCTCTCCAGAATAAAGTTTGTTTGGGAGTGGCAAGAGTCCTGCAGCTCGACATGTTCATACTTGGCCAGTGTGAGTGTATACAGGGGGTGAGAAGGGAAGCAAAATGCAAATTTCCCACTTGGGGGAAGGTTCACCCGTTACATGGACTTGTGGCGGGAGTTAATACTAATTCTTTGGTGACTGCAGCTCTGCTCAGGCACACAACCCTCCTGCACGTTGCTTCTTTAAAACAGGGTGGCTATGAGGAATTCTCACAGGCGCAGTGCTCCATCCTCACATCTTGTCTCCATTTTAGGAGCGTTTGACATAAATCAATCCATGTGAATATAGGTAACTTCCGCTAGGGCATTACAAATCCTTCCCATACAGTGAAGAGGGCTTCCAGCTAGCTAGAGCCTTTGGGCCTCCCTAAATCATGTCTACCAACCTACTGGATGCAATCCTTAGCCTAATCTAGTTGTGGCTCATAAAACAAAACAAAACAAAAAAACCCCTCTGTTCCTTTTGAGTCTAATACTAAGATCATACTGGCATGGAACACTTTAAAGTTCTATCATATTAAAATTATATCCTTTTGGGACTTGACCACATAATGAAAAAATCTGTCTACATGATGAGTTCTTTCACTTCTATAAGAAAAACAAACCACTTCGTTTTATTACTACTGACAAGATGTCAAATAGCAAATGATCTTGATCTTCTGCCATCCTTTGATTTCTTCTTCCCAAGTGCTGGGATTACAGGCATGTGCCACCACATTGGGATTGTGTGGTGCTGGGGGTTGAACCTAGGGATTCCCACACACAATTGAGCTGTGTCTCTAACCGCAGACCAGGTTTTTCTTTTCTTTTAAGATCTGTTTCTTTCGTTTTACTTGTGTTTTGTATTTTGCCAGAATGCATGTGCACCCTGTTTATGCAGTGCCCACAGTGGCCAGAAGAGGGCATCATATGTCCCGGAAACTAGCGCTACAGAATCTGCCACGTGGGTTCTAGGAACTGAACTTAGGTCCCCTGAAAGAGCAGCAAGTGCTCCTAATTGCAGAGCCATCTCTCCAGCTCTCCCACCCACCCCCACGGAGTTTTTAGATGCTCTTGTGATCCAAGGATGAACAATAACACGGTGCCTATGAGCAAATGTAGCTCTAAGTAAAAGATTACAACTGAGTCCCACAGCTGAGGCCTGAGGGTTATGGGCTGGGAATCTGATGTTTGAGCCCTAGTTTCAGCATCATCTGAGGCTATCAATCCACACCTGGATGATGGGGCCCTTCTAGGAGCCAATGTACTGATGCACATTTAGAGTTTGGTATACTGGGAGCTCAATAAGTGTAGCTCTTCCTTCATCCCTTCTCCATGCTTCAGTTTGCCCTCTGCTTCTGATAACGGGAGGAAGGCAGAGACACAGGTACAAGAAAGGACTGGGCTCTGACTTGTGACCACCATTAAAATCGCTGCTCAGCCCCAAAGCAGAGCACAAATTTAGTGTTCTTTAGTGACCTTATGAAAACTTTACAAGCTGTGGGATTTGAGTGCCATCTTCTGGTAGGCCAAACCAAACAACATAAGTTAACAATAGAAGTAAATGGTATTTCAAAAAAAAAAGAGAAGAAAGAAAGAAAGAAATCTGTCATTGAGTAGCACATGGTGGCCTATGCCTTTAATCTGAGCACTCAGAAAGCAGAGGCAGGCTGATCTCTTTGAGTTCCAGGCCAGGATGGTCTAGAGATGAGTTCCAGGACAGCCAGAGCTCGCTCTCTCTCGCTCTCTCTCTCTCTCTCTCTCTCTCTCTCTCTCTCTCTCTTTTCTCTCTCTCTCCCTCTCTCCTATTGAGTATGAATAGTTGTGCTATGGTTTACATTAAAAACTTCTCTTAAAATTTTTGTTTGAGACAGGATCTCATTTTGTAGCCCTGGCTGGCCTGGACGTTGCTATGTAGACCAGGATGCCCTTGCCTCTGCCTCCTGAACACTAGATTAAAGGGATGTCCCCACCCCAGTGTATCCTTTAAAACTATAAAAGAAGTTTACTGATTTTAAGTAATGGGTGTGTGGGCCCACCTAAAATTATAAAGGAAGTTTAGTTCTCTTATTAATGCAATGCATATGAAAATATGTTAAAGTTTATTTTCTTTTTGAAAACAAGCGTGGCATTTTAAAAAACAAAAATAGATTTTAAATACCAATGCACAAGCATGGTTTTAATCTTAAAATGTAGTCTGAGTGTGGCGCTCACAGCTGCAATCCCAAAAGGCTCTAGAAACTGAAACAGAGGCTAAAGAGTTTTAGGTCAGCCTGGGCCTGAGTGAGAATCTCAAACAAACAAACAAAAGTATTTAGAGATAGAGAGGAAGGTGAGTGCAAGTGAGTTCTTAGTGCAGTCAAGCCTGGGCTGCATTGGACAGCCACAACCAAACAAAATCTTCAGTGGGACCTCTGACTGCCGATGTGGCACAGTGGGCAAAGACACTTGCTATGTGCAAGCCTAGTGAACAGCATTTGATCCCCAGAACCCATGGGAGGGCAGGAAAGCATACCTGCCATGACACACACACACACACACACACACACACACACACACTCACACATTTAATACTTAAAGAAAAACCTTCAGTACTTCAGAGAGTTAGCCCTCCTTTCCCCCAATCCGAGGCAACTGTGGGCTTTTTATGGGCCTCTTAGTTTTATCATTTTTCATGGAGCTTTTTTGGTAGTTTTTCTTGCAAAGAGTCTCACAATGCAGCCCTAGCTGTCCTGGAACTCACTCCAGACAGGCTTCAACCTCACAACATCCACCTGCCTTGGCTTCCCAAGTACTAGGAATCAAAGATATGAGCCAAGGAGCCCCACACCATGTAATATTTTAAAACTGTGTTTCTTACTCAGGTTTGCTCTCATCTTTTCATAGCTTGAAAACAGTCCTTTGCCTGTGCCAGCTGACTGTGAATTTTTCACCCACACAGCTACTGACAGGAGCAGGTGATTTGATTGAATTTGATCAACTCCCTACCCCCACCTCTGTGGCAATCCAACCGGTTAGGTTAGGTGGAGATTGCCCCTGAACAGGGCAGGGAGTTTGTCACTATGTTGTCTCACAGCTGCCACCTGATAGCAGCTGCTGCTTTAATGGACAGTGGAATTCTCTGCAATCAAGATGGACATGTCACCTTGACTTGGTAACACGAATGCACATGTGTGGTACACGTACATTCAAGAGACAGGCACAGGGAAGCATAAGTTTCCAGCTAGCCTGAGTTGCTTAATTAAATTGACTTGGGCTGGAGAGATGCCTCAGTGGATAACAGTACTGATTACCACTCTTGCAAAGGACCCAGATGTGATTCCCAACACCCACAATGCAGTTGACAGACAACCATAACTCCAGTTCCAGGGGGTGTGATATTCTCTTCAGACTTCTACAGGCACTAAGCGTGTATATGGCACACGTACATACATCAGGCAAAACAGTCACATGTAAAATAAAAATACTAAAATAATTAGTTAAAGAAAAGGCTGTATCCAAAGAAATACAAAAGAAAGGAGAGAGGAGAAGACGGGAGTAGGGAGGGAGGGAGGAGGGGGGAGGGAGAGAGGGGTAGAGGCGGGGATTAAAATGCTTGTGTGAATGCCTGCAGTTCCAAGATACAGGAGGTGGAAGCAGCAGAAGCATTCTCTACAACACCGAGAGAATTTGAGACCAGACTCTCACTTTAAAAATCAATGAAGGGCCAGGTGGTGGTGGTGGTGGTGGTGGTGGTGGTGCAAGCCCTTAATCCTAGCACTGATAAGCAGATCTTCACGAGTTTAAGGACTGCGTAGTGAGAGTCACAAACAAACAATCCAAACTAAAACAAAGATGAAGGAAAGCAAAGCGAGATTCTCAAAAAAAGGGAACAAAACAAACAGGGGTTTGGGTGGCACATGCCTATTATCTGAGCGTGGACACTCAGGTGTGGTGGCCCAGTCCTAGGGTAGTAGGGGGCAGGTGGGTCTCTGTGAGTTGCAGATCAGCCTGTTATATGTAACCAGTTCCAGAACAGCCAGTGCGGTTTATGAAGACCTTGTCCCATGCGCACTTTCCTCCCAAAAGAGGAGAGAGAGAGAAAGAGAGAGAGAGAGAGAGAGAGAGAGAGAGAGAGTAAAAAACCAATAAACTAGTTCCTAGCTTGTCAGACTCCTAACTCCAGAGATATTTCAGGTGTGTGGCACACCTGCCGGACCCCTGTGTCTCTAAAGGCAGAGCTCATTCAAATAGCTCAGGCAAAGAGCTAGCAATCCAATCTACTCAGGTGGTAGCTAGCCTCTTTTTCCAATGACTTGGACTTTCCTCTGTAGAAAGCCTGATGGTGCAGCAGTAACAGCATTTAAGCAACTGGTAGGATGGCTCAGCACCACAACAGTGAGGGCCTTCCCAAACCTAATGATCTCTCCGCGACCTGTTGGATAGGGGAAAAAGAGAACAGAGATCTGCCTGCCTCTACCTCCCTAGGGCTGAGATGCCACATGTAGAGCAGATGCATATCTGAAATGGGGTTTTGGAAACAATAGGCCTAACTTTGCCCTTATCCTATCCAAGATTATCAGAAAAAATTGGATAAACAGTATTCTGAAACCTAATTTACCTAAGCTGAGTTGCCTTCGCCCGCAAGATGGCTCTTCATAAAGGTGCTTGCTGCCCCTCAGTAGGACCTGAGCTGGACTTCTAGAACCAGTATGGTGGAATGAGAGAGTCAGCTCCCACAAGTTGTCTCCTTGCCTACACATACACATTAAATATGTAATAAAACCAAGTTAATTGTCTTTTGTTGGACAAAAGTGTTCCAACTGGTCTTAAGGACCTCTAGATCTGCTCCTGTACCAGCACAAAAACTGGTCAGGTGTTATGGCTCAGGCCTTCGATCCCACCTCTTGGGAGAGAGATGCATAGATCTCGATGAGTTTCAGGCCATCCTAGTCTTCATAGTTCAGGCCAGCTGGGGGTGAAGCGAAGAAATACCTAAATGGATTCCTCCTGAAGACCTGTGACTTGGATAACTCCCTGTGTCCTCTGCCCTTGTTAGCTCTACTATGATTAGCTTCACGGTTTGGTACACTAAGCAGGGGCAGATTTTAACCAGCTTAATGACTTACCAGCAAACATGCTACTGTCTGTGACCTACAGCTGGGATCAAACATTTCTTTACTTCTTTGGGGCCAAGGATCCAGTCCGGAGCTTTGAACACACTGAGTCTGTGCAGCTTTCTCCAAGCCACTTTTCTCAAGCCACATCATATATGCCATGCTAGCTGGTATAAAATGTGTACTATATACCAGAAAGCCTTCCCCTAGATGCAGGCCACGTCATTCAGTAGACACTTCCCCAAGATAATAAAACAAGACTCCACATGACTTTGATTTTGATTTGTTTTGTTTTGGACGGGGATGTATGGTCTTACTTTGTAGACCAGGCTGCTAGAACTCGCAAAAATCTACTTGGCCCTGCCTCTCACTCAGGTGCTGGGATTAAAGGCCTACACTGCCACACCAGGCCTAAGACTTGGTTTTGTTTTGCACTATTAAAACTTGTGTTTTTATTTCTGTTAAACTGAACATGCCATAGACCAATATTAAGTCACAGTCACTCAGTAGCCTGAGCAACAAGAAATATGGTCTCCATATGTCTTAAGATGAATGAGCTGGCTGTGGTGGCACAGGGTGGCAGGATGTTCTTGAAGAGGAGGAAGTGAGGGGAGGGTGAGAGATAGCTCAGAAGGGAAAAGTCTTGCTGTCAAGCCTGAGTTCAATCCTGGAACCCACAGGCTGAAAGGAAGAACCAGTCCCTGCAAGTTCTGTGTCTACATTATGGGAGGCACAGTGTGCGTCCCACAGCCCCGCCCCAATAAATAACTAGATAGATAGGTATAAATAAATCAATAAACAAACAAATGTAATAATTTTTTTCAAAAGGTGAATGAAAGGAATTTAGAATCAGACACAGCTCTCACACGCATTTGGAGAACAATTCAGGAAGCTGGGCTTAGAAAAGGCATGTTTCCTCTACAGGACAGTTAACACTGGGAGGGAGTTTCAGAAACAGAAGATGGCCTCTGATATCTGATACTTCTGGTTTCATTTCAGGCCATTTAACTCTGCTCCTGGAGGTCCTTCAGGCTAAGGCTATTGGAAATAACTGCAATGACAGATTCAACATACCAGTGACTCTGTTCTTCCCATATAGGAGCTGTGGTGCAGGCACACACACACACCCACACACCCTTGCACGTACATAAAGCAAAATAAACTTGTTTTGTTTTTAACTACTGGGACCAGAACATGAAGGTCTTTGAAAGGATGAGCATTGTTTAGTGAGACAGACTGCGGCCTTGAGCCTTAAACACTCCTGCCTGCCCCAGCCTCCCTAGTGCCAGGTATAGGAACACACAGAGACAGTCTTTTATTTCCTTTAATATACAGCCTCCTGTCTTAAGATGCTTTTAAACTCTTCTAATTATCCCTGTGGTAAATGGAAAGGCTTCTGTTTCTTCATGGGCAGGGTCTACTTGTTTGTAAGTGATTTAAACCTTTTGACATTTTTGACCAACTTTCCCAAGGTCAAATCCTCCGTCTAATCTGTTAACCTTAACTGAGAGTCTCAGAACTTCTCAAAGAGAATTATAAGAGCAATAGTAAGCTAATTAGCCTTATGACGTATGATGGAAATAATGCCAAAAGCCGGCACACAGCAATCTTCCGACCCCTCGTGAGGTAGAGGCAAGAGGATAAGGAGTTCAAAGTCACCTCCCAGTTACACGGAAAGTTCTAGAACAGTCTGGGCTGCCTGAGACAATGACACACATTGCCTGGAGATAGAGGATGTGCCCAGCATGCCTGACACCTGGTTCAATCCTCAGCACCAAAGAGAAAAGTCAGCAGCTCTTAGCATGTAATCCTAGTGTTTCTCACTGTTTCTCAAGCTGTGG
Source organism: Rhynchomys soricoides (assembly GCA_019843965.1). Classification (NCBI taxonomy): domain Eukaryota; kingdom Metazoa; phylum Chordata; class Mammalia; order Rodentia; family Muridae; genus Rhynchomys; species Rhynchomys soricoides. The sequence goes on along the minus strand of JADRCH010000526.1, from coordinate 111,942 downwards.
AGGGCAACTCCTTCATGATCAAATGTCAGATATCCTGCACATGAACTATTTATGTTACAATTCGTAACAGCAGCAAAACTACAGTTATAAAGTAGCAACGAAACAGTTTTACACTTGGAGGTCGGCACAACGTGTGGAACTGTCTGCAAGGGTCGCAGCCTTAGGATTGAGGAGGTGAAAGTGGAGGTGGGATTGTGGACCAGGAATTCAAGGTCATCTTGGCCAGCTAGCAAGTCTGAAGGTGGACTGGACACGCTGCCTTTTGGTGGGTGGGTGAGCAGGGCAATGAAAAGAAAATCATGAACGGGCAGATGAATCTTGTCAATTTCTGTTCTTGGACTAGCCGAGATAACATTTCATTTGTTTTTGTTGATATGATTAAGTATAGAAAAGGATTTATTTTGTTTGTGGGTTTGTTTTGCTTTTGATTTTTCCTTTTTTATTTTTTATTTTTGATACTTTATTTACATTTCAAATATTTTCCCCTTTCCAGGTCTCTTCTTTGGAAACCCCCTATGCATCCCCCCTCCTACTGCCTCTATGAGGGTGCTCCCCCACCCACCCACACACTCCTGTCTTCCCTCCCTGTCATTTCCCTCTACTGGGGCATCTAACACCCTCAGGCCCAAGGGTCTCTCCACCCACTGATGGCCAACAAGGCCCTCCTCTGCCACATATGTGGCCAGCACCATGGGTCCCTCCATGTGTATTCTTTGGTTGGTGGTCCAGTATCCAGGATCCCTGGGGATCAGGCCAGTTGTCACTGTTGCTCCCTCCATGGGGCTGCAAACTCCTTCAGCTCCTTCAGTCCCTTCTCCAACTCCTCCATCCGGACCCCACGCTCAGTCCAATGGTTGCTGTGAATTGAATCATGGTTGTTCCAAACTTTTGGGCTACTATCCACTTATGAGTTAGTATATACCATGTTTGTTCTGTGTGACTGAGTTACCTCACTCAGGATGAAATTTTCAGGTTCCATCCATTTGCCTGCGAATTTCATGAAGTCATTGTTTTTAATAGCTGAGTAGTATTCCATTGTATCCATTTTCTGTATCCATTCCTCCGTTGAGAGACATCTGGGTTGTTTCCAGCTTCTGGCTGTTATTAATATGGCTGCTATGAACATAGTGGAGCCTTATTACATGTTGGAGCATCTTCTGGGTGTATGCCCAGGAGTGGAATAGCTGGGTCCTCAGGTAGTACTATGTCCAATTTTCTGAGGAACTGCCAAACTGATTTCCAGAGAGGTTGTATCAGCTTGCAATCCCACCAGCAATGGAGGAGTGTTCCTCTTTCTCCACATCCTTGCCAGCATCTGCTGTCACCTGAGTTTTTGATTTAGCCATTCTGACTGGTGTGAGGTGGAACTCAGGATTGTTTTGATTTGCATTTCCCTGATGACTAAGGATCTTTAACATTTCTTTTGGTGCTTCTCAGCCATTCGAATTTCCTCAGTTGAGAATTCTCTGTTTAGCTCTCTTCCCCATTTTTTGATAGGGTTATTTGGATCTCTGGAATTTAACTTCTTGAGTTCTTTGTATATATTGGATATTAGCCCTCTATTGGATGTAGGATTGGTAAAGATCCTTTCCCAATTTATTGGTTGCCATTTTGTCCTATTTACAGTGTCCTTTGCCTTACAGAAGCTTTGTAATTTCATGAGGTCCCATTTGTCAATTCTTGATCTTAGAGCATAAGCCATTGGTGTTCTGTTCAGGAACTTTTCCCCTGTGCCCATGTGTTCGAGACTTTTCCCCACTTTATCTCCTATTAGATTCAGTATGCCGGGTAGTGGTGGCGCACGCCTTTAATCCCAGCACTTGAGAAGCAGAGACAGGTGGATTTCTGAGTTTGAGGCCAGCCTGGTCTACAGAGTGAGTTCCAGGACAGCCAGGGCTATACAGAGAAACCCTGTCTCAAAAAAAAAAAAAAAAGATTCAGTGTATCTGGTTTTATGTGGAGGTCCTTGATCCACTTGGACCTGAGCTTTGTACAGGGAGATAGGAATGGATCAATTCACATTCTTCTACATGTCGACTGCACCATTTGTTGAAAATGCTTTTTTTCCACTATACAGATTTAGCTCCTTTGTCAAAGATCAAGTGACCGTAAGTGTGTGGGTTCATTTCTGGGTCTTTATTTCTATCCCATTGATCTACCTGCCTGTCACTGTACCAATACCATGCAGTTTTTATCACTACTGTCCTGTGAGGTCAGGGATGCTGATTCCCCTAGAAGTTCTTTTATTGTTGAGAATAGTTTTTGCTATCCTGGGTTTTTTGTTATTCCAAATGATTTTGAGAATTGCTCTAAGTCCATGAAGAATTGAGTTGGAATTCTGATGGGGATTGCATTGAATTTGTAGATTGCTTTCGGCAGGATGGCCATTTTTACTATATTAATCCTGCCAATCCATGAGCATGGGAGATCTTTCCATCTTCTGAGGTCTTCTTTGATTTCTTTTTTCAGAGACTTGAAGTTCTTGTCATACAGATCTTTCACTTGTTTGGTTAGAGTCACACCAAGATATTTTATGTTGTTTGGGACAATTGTGAAGGGTATCATTTCCCTAATTTCTTTCTCAGCCTGTTTATCTTTCGAGTATAGGAAGGCTACTGATTTGCTTGAGTTAATTTTATATACCGCCACTTTGCTGAAGTTGTTTATCAGCTGTAGCAGTTCTCTAGTGGAGTCAAAAAGGAGTTTCTTTGTGTAGCCCTGGCTGTCCTGGCAGAAGCTCTTGTAGACCAGGCTGGCTTGGAACTCACAGAGGTCCAATTGCCCCTACCTCTGAATGCTGGGATTAAAGGCCTACACCTGACAACTAGAGAGGAATCTCAGGAACCCATGTTACAGTGGAAGATGGAAGATGTGCTTTGATGCCTATTCTCATGCAGTGACAGGCTTGCCACTCCTACCTGACAACCAGACACACAGTACACAGAATGCACAGTTTAGGTGGTTCTGTTTTGAGACAGGGCCTCACCAAGTGGGCAGGCTTGGAATTTACAATATAAATAAGGCTGGCCTTGAACTTTCAGATCCACTTGTCTCCTGAGTGCTGGAATTGGTATGCCTATGTCACACTGCACTGGACAATTAAGAGAGAGAGAGAGAGAGAGAGAGAGAGAGAGAGAGAATGAGAATCTGAAACCTCCATAACTAAATCAGATATTAAACATAATTCCCCCTTTGTACTTCAAGGCTTAGAAACTGTAGCACTAGACTTTGAGATAACAGAAAAATAGGAACAGCTGTTCTGTTCCAGGTACCAGAGAAAATGTCAGCAAAGCTGAGTGATGACAGAAGACAAGCAAGCACTTACTGACCCACCTACAGACATTCTCTACCCAATAACAGTTGCTGATATCCAACAGCAAATGAAAGTCTGCATATAACAAAGTCCTGTCTGAAACAAATCAGAATGCCATACAGGTGACACTGGCTACAAGGTGGCTTTCAGTGGAGTAAAGTCATGAAGACATGGCTATATTCATAGACCTGTTTCTCAGTGGAATATTTATAACTTTTTGATGTCAAAGAATAATAGTGAAATAATAGTGAAAGGTATGGGATTTTGTTATTATTGTTATTATTGTTATTTAGATTTCTTTTTTTGTGTGTAAGTGTTTTGCTTGTATGCAAGTATGTCTGTGCACTGCCTGTGTGTCTGCAGAAGGGAGAGTCAGTTCCCTTGAAACTGGAGTTATGAAAGGCTGTCAGTAGCCATGTGAGTAGTGAGAACAAAACCTGGGATCAGCAAGTGTTCTTAACCACTAAGCCATTTCTCATTTCTCAGCCCTATTTCTATTTAAGGGAATTTTGTTTGTTTTTGTTTTTGTTTTTTTTCCATGTGAGTAGTCCAGCTTAGGTATCAGGCTTGGCATAAAGGTTCTTTACCTGCTTAGCCTTCTTCTTGGCTCCGTGTTTGAAACAGGGACTCATGTAACCCAGGCTGGCCTCTCACTATGTAGCTCAGGATTTCCTCAAACTTCTACACCTCTAGCTTTTACATCCGAAGCGTTAGTGTTAGGGCTATGGGCCAGTGCCTCCAAGTCTGGTGGTGTTTGGTAGTTTGGTTTTCGTTTTAGGTCTATGTAAACAGACTAAATCCTTTGTTCTGCCTCTTTCACACCTAAGGCATTGCTCACTCACTGGAAAGTGTCAGTGTTTGTGGCCTGAATTCCCAAAAGTTTTGAAATTCACTTGAATTTTACCCTTAAATTTCACTGTTTCCCTTTTAATTACTTTATACAAGGAAAGCAGGATTGCTGGGTGGAGAGTCAAATGTCTAATCAGCTAGTAGCAGTTTGTGTTCAGAGTTCCAGCTGTGAAGGGGGGAGACTTGAGCAGTAAGGTAAGTAGGTAAGTAAAGCTTCAGCAGAGCCCAAGAAGACACTGTTTGGGAGCTTGAAGTCACATGCGGCTTGGCTTGGATAGAAAGCTCTCTGTCCCATCCTGTAAGTCACTCACCTTCATTGAGACACTTCTGCTCTCTTACCCCAAAAGAGGCTCTTGGTGGTGCCACCTAGAATCCTGCTCCACTGAGGTTGAAAGTCACTTCTTGAGCCCAGGAGTTCTAGGCTAGCTTGAGTAGTATATTTGGGCTAGAAGGGGTACTGGAGCATCTCAGCACTGTCTACAGCCAATTTCTGGTAGCCAGAATCTTGATTTAGACTCTTAGGTGAACCGAATGTTTTCCTAATTTTATGACAAACTTGTTATGTATCTCAGGCTGGCCTGAAACTCACGAAGGGTGTTTTGCCTGCACTCTGTATCTCATGAATGCCTGGAGCTTGTGAAGCCAGAGGAGTCCTAGAATGGGAGCTGTGAGTCATCATGCGGCTGCTGAGAATTCAATCTCAGTTCTCAGAGCAGCCAGCTCACTTAGACACTGAGCTATCCCTCCCTCCCCCAACCACCTTTTTTTGGAGACAGAGTCTCACTATGTAACCCTGGCCTGGCCTTAAATTCAAAGATATCAGTCTGCCTCTGCCTTCCAAGCACTGCGGTGGTTAAACGCATTTATAAACATGCTCAGCCCTGCCTAATCATTTTAATTTCTGCTTTGGCTTATTTTACATTAAAATTTTTTGTTTGTTTGTTGAGAACACTGTCTCTACATAGGCCTGGTTATTCTAGAACTCAGTAGGAAGACCAGGCTGGCCTCAATGAGATCATCGTGTTTTTGCCTCCAGAGTGCTGGGATTAAAGGCATGCACCCCCACACCTGGCTATTTACATTAAATTTAAAGCAAGACTTTGGTGGCACAGGCCTATAAACTTGGAAAACCGAGGCAGGAAGGACATGGATTAAAGGCCAGAACAGAGTACACAGGGAGACCCTATTTGAAATAAAAAATAATGGTAGAGATATGTTGTGAAATGCTCTCCTGGTGCTCAAGAGCCTTTAACCTCTTCATCAGAGCAGCTGTGGTTACTTGATCATGTCTACTGACCTTCCATTATGGGATCGACATTAGACCCTCACCTGAGGTGCCCCTGTGCCAGCTGTATGCACTTCTTGCCTAACTGCTCCTGGTCTCAAGAGGCTGAGAATATTGGAGCGGAAGGTTAGCTGAAGGAAGGATTCCATCTTTGCAGCTAGGGGGATGTCATGTAGGGGTGTTGGGTGGGACTGTGTATTGTTACTATTTGTGGGGGGGGTGTCACTTAGGCTCCTGTATGTAAACTCATCCATGATCCTGTATAAAAATCTGATAAGTTTATTGGCTGGCCAAGTTGAACTTGGGTGGGAAGCTCCTATGTCACCACTGGTGGTTTACCCGGGGTGACAACTTTATTAGTTCACATTTATCCAGGAACTGTTCTTAGAACTGGGTTGACCTTAGCCTTGCACACACCAGGCGATTGCTCCATCACTGAGCCACATTCCCAACCTAATTTGCTTATTTATTTCATAATGTTCATGCACTGCTCACAGATGCCAGAAGAGGGCCCTACATCCGTTGGAACTGGGGTTACACATGACAGAGGCAGTATCTATGTAAGTGCTGGGCATCGATCCCGGGTCCTCTGCTGCAGCAAACATGCTTCATTCTAGCCTTAGGACTAGTGTGATGAAGTTGGTTCGGGTTTGGTAGATTCCTGGTGACAAAATGACATCGCCTAATTTATTTATTTTCTGGTTTTTTTTTGGGGGGGGGAGGTGTTTTTGAGACAGGGTTTCTCTGTGTAGACTGGGCTGTCCTGGAACTCACTCTGTAGACCAGGCTGGCCTGGAACTCAGAAATCCACCTGTCTCTGCCTCCCAAGTGCTGGGATTAAAGGAGTGTGCCACCACTGCCTGTCAAAAGGAAGGGGGTAATGGCTTTGCAAGTTTGTAGAATGAAGCTGTTTGGGGTTGGGGAGCTATAGCTGTAGAGTTGAGAGTTCAGTGAGGACAGACACCAGGTCATGGAGAGACTTAGAACTTAGAACTCTGAACTTTGTTTTCTGAGATGGGGGGAGGGGCAGGGTCTCGCTCTGTAGCCCCACATGGGAATCACTGTGGAGTCTGGGCTAGCCTCAAGCTCAGGGACATTCTCCTGCCTTGGCCTCATGAACTAGTATTACATGTAAGCAGCAGCGGTGAAAAATGTACACTTTTCATTAAAACTTACAGAAAACTTCCAGATGTGATATCGCACATCTTATCGATCCCAGCCTTTGGGTGGCAGAGGCAGGAGGATCTCTGAGTCTGAGACCAGCCTGGTCTACATAAAGAATTCCAGGTCATGGCTACACTAAGAAGGACCCTGACTAAAAATAAAATAAAATAAAATAAAATAAAATAAAATAAAAATTTACAAAAAACCTGAGGCAAACAATTTTTTAAAAAGATTTATTTATTTTATATATGTGAGTACACTGTCGCTGTCTTCAGACACACCAGAAGAGGGCATTAGATCCTGTCACAGATGGTTGTAAGCCACCATGTGGTTGCTGGGAATTGAACTCAGGACCTCTGGAAGAGCAATTAGTGCTTTTTAACCATTGAGCCATCTAGCCCATGAGGTAAACATTTTTAAAGTTCTCTCTTTTTGGAGCTGAGAATGCAGTACTGCACAAGTTATATGACCCTAAATTTAAAACTACATATTTTACTGAATTATATCATCATTATCATCATCATCATCATCATCATCATCATCATCATCATCATCATCAT
>JADRCH010000526.1:92286-104761 GCA_019843965.1 Rhynchomys soricoides | reverse complement strand
ATCATCATCATCATCATCATCATCATCATCATCATCATCATCATCATCGAGATAGGGTTTCTGTTGAGTTCAAAGCCATCCTGGACAACAAAGAGAAACCCTGTGTGTATGGGTGGTGAGAATGGAGGATTTCTGTCTAAAAACCAGGCATGTTGGTCCATACCCTTAATCTCAGCACTGGGGTGGCAAGCAGATCTCTGAGTTCAAGGCTAGTCTGGTCTATCTACATGTCTACACAGTTAATTTCCATTCTGTACATAGTAGTACACACATATAAGTAAGCAGATGCATACATACATAAAAACATACTTAAGGCTGGAAAACATACTTAACATTATGTATAGCTAGACACACAGGTAAAATGCCCATGCACATAAACACAAGTGTTTAAAACACCTTCATTTAGGTGGGTGTGGGGACAAATGCATTTTATCCCAGCACTCGAGAGGAAGAGACAGGTCGATCTTTGAGTTTGAGTTCAGTCTACCGAGTGAGTTCCAGGACAGCCAGGATTACACAAGAAACAAAAACAAAACAAAAAAAGCCCACCTTAATTAAACAAACAAAACTCTTGATATTGGTATCTTATAGTTCTGTGTTCTGGGTTTGAGAATACTGCTTTGCTGGCTTCTCCTGCTACATCATTGCCAACTAACCACAAGATGCCTAAGCAAGGCGCCAAAAGTCTACATGCTCAGTGTGCCTGAAACTGTGTGTGGATTCAAATAGTTTGCTACTGCTTAGCTCAAATGAGGGAGCCTTTTGGTTCTGCAAGAGATCTCAGAGCCTCCATATCGGATAAATTGAACAAAATATTTAATTTCATGACTGGTTGGAGAGACACAAGTTAGGGTAAAGTAGGAGATCTGGTTGAAGTTTCATGTAACCCAGGCTGATGTCCAGTTTGCAAAGTAGTTGAGGCTTGCCTTGATCTCTTGATTCTCCTATCTTTTGAGACAGGGTTTCTCTGTAGCTCTAGCTGTCAGGGAATTCCCTATGGAGACCATGTTGGCCTCAAACTCAGAGATCCACATACCTCTGCCCCCTAGGATTAAAGATGTACAGCACCATGACTACCTTTAATTTATAGCATGTGTATATGAGAGTTTGCCTGCATCTATACATGTGCACCACATGTGTGTCTGAGGAGGCCAGAAGATTGTATCAGATTTCCTGGAACTGGAGTTACAGGCAGTTGTGAGCTGAGAGGTGAAGGCTGAGAACCAAATCCAGGTCCTCTACAAGAGCAAGTGCTCTTAATTGCTGAACCATTGCTCCAGCTCCAGACCTCCTGTCTTTCAAGTTCTGGGAATACAAGCCTGTGCCCTGCTCACAGTAACACAGGATCTTGAGTGGTGTTTAAGGGAATTTAAGGTAGATTCTGGGATCCTCAGGACTCAGTTCCCAGTAACAGTGGATGAGAATGAAGAGAGCAGTCATCAGTGATGCTTCAGAGAAGATAGCTACTGCAACCAGCAGTAAATGCTTTGAGTTTATGCTCAATGGAACCTGGAATGGAATGAGCAGTGCCTGTGTCCCTGTGATGGGTGAGAATGGTTCTTTAAGCCTTGATATAAAAATAGGTATTCTTTTTCTAGATGCTCCTCCAGGATCTTTATCCCTGCAGAACCACCAAGATGAACAGCAAGGCCCTATTCACACTCCAAGAGCTGGCAGGGCAGCATCTTCTGAGGGATGAGGCCTTGGCCAACATTGTTTTGGAGAACTTACCCATACTGTACTTACCACAACTGTTGACGCAAGCCTACAATGGTAACCATTTTAAGGCCCTGAGGACAATAATGTCTTCCTGATCTTCCTTCCCCCCCCCCCCCCCCCGCCTCCCGCTTGGAGTTCTGAAGAAGAGAACATTCTACTTGGAGACTCAATTACAAGTTGTCTTAGAGGAGATTGATAAGCTGCTTAATCCAAGAGGTGTGCCCCAGGTGAGGAAGACTTAGGTATACTCAGTGGGCAGTCCAGAAAATCTAGAGCAGAGATGAGGGAGTCATGTGTAGAAGAGTACAAAAGTGGAGCAGAGGATTCTGATGCCATCAGCTTGGAGGACCACAGAGGTTTTGGCCATTGCTGTGCCATCTCAGGAAGGGCTGTGGAGGGTGCAGGACTCCTGTTGGATATAGTAGTGGCTGAAGCAATGACCCTGTTTTCCACAGGTCCTAGAAGTGGGACAGGGACATATCCAAGTCCATGGAAAAAGTGAGACACAGAATGGATGGCCCACTTTAGGGATAGAATAAAACACACTTTAGATATTTTCCCCTTGCCTAGCTGCTGAGACTTGTTTTTCTGTTTTACCCACAGGGAGTACAAACTAGAAGTGCTGGATTTACGGTCTGTGGGACAAAATTATTTGGATGTGTGGCCTGGGTCCATGGATGACTGGTTACCCAAGACCACTCAAGCAGATCCTTGCTGTTCTAAGACAGTAATGACCCATCCCTTGAAAGTAGCAGTGGACTTGCATTTCAAGGATAGAGGTCCGAGTAGACTCTTCTCCTACCTCGTTCAGTGAGGTGATAGGAGAAAAGGCTTGTTACAGCTGTACTGTAATGAGCTTCAGATTTGGTCACCATTCCTTCAAAACTACAGGAAGTTATCACAAATGGTAAACCTGGAGTATGTAGAAACACTGGGCCTGCATTCCTCCTACAGTCCAGCCTTCTTGCTTAACTTGACTCCTTACCTGCGCCAAATGAGGAACCTGTGCAAACTCTCTCTCTCCAACATCCGTGAAGAGAACTTTATCTCCCCAGAGAAGAGGAGGCATATCGTCACCAGGTTCACCTTGCAGATCCTTAAGCTGGAGAACCTCCAGAAGGTGCATCTAGATGCTGTTTGCTTCCTTGAGGGACACCTGGACCAGCTGCTTGGGTAAAGACCTACACCGAAGAGCAAAGCCAAACCTTATTCCTTTATATTAGTGGGTACTTGGGTCCCTGTAGCCACTGTAGATTGGCAGTACTGAGGCATTAGCATATCAGGGTGTCATTTTCATGTCTGCTCTGTCCTGGAGAGAAGTCTCACATAATCACTAATGGAAAGATGCAGGCCTTACCTGGGGTTGGTGGTCTTCAAAGAGGAGGATGCTGCGAAGCCCATTAGAAGCCAATGAGATCTAGTGAGTGGCTTCTGGTTTCTTCCTTAGCTAGTGTGTTTCAACTAAGAGTGGAAGAGACAAGTGAAGAGGGCATTGTTACAACTAACTGAATTAGGTCCCCATCCGTGCTCTGTTCATCAGGCATATGAATGGACATATCAGCTTGCCTGCAATTTCTCATATAGGAAACACTAGAATTTTTCTTTAAAAGCAATGGTGCTTTTAAAAAAAAATGTTAACCTATAGAAATGGATGAAAACTTCCAAGAGTTCTTAACAGGCATTTTTCTTGGAGCTAAGCTGAAGTGTGAATCATTTTGCCTCTCTTGATTCTGACTGGCCTACATATTTTCTCTCTCCTCATAACTACATTTATATGATTAAATAATTCAGTCAAAAACTCTGCATCTGAATAGTGCAGGCTTACTCATGATGGTAATATCTGAAGTGTTTGAGCACAGACTAAGTTTGCCCTTTTGGAAGAAATTGGATAAATTTGTTATACAGATGTTTTGATATTTTATGTGTATGTGTGTGAGTCTGAGTGTAGGCTTGTAGATCATTTGCCTGTGAGATCAGAAGGCATCATCGATTTGATCCCCAGGTACTGTTTCAGGTGAGCCTCCATGTGGGTGCTGGGAATTGAATCCACATCCTTTCCAAGAACAGCTAATGCTCTTAACTACTCTCGTTAGGCTCTAACACCTAACTTTGTTTTATGTTGTTGTTGTTGAAATAGGGTTTCTCTAGGTAGCCCTAGTTGTCTTATAGACCAGAATGGTGTCAATTTCAGATATCCACTTAACTTTGCTCCCACTCCCAACGACAGAAATCTATTTACCTTTGTCCCCACTCCCAGTGCTGGGATTAAAAGCAGGTGTGATCTTCATAACTATATATTTTTTTCAAAAGAAAGCATTTAGTTGGTGCTTGCTTACAGTTTTAGAGGTCTAATACATTTTCATCATGCTTGGGAGTATGGCAGCATGCAGGCTCGAGTGACATACTTCCACCCGCAAGGCCATAACTCCTAAACCTTCCCAAGCAACCAAATATGGGGAACCAAGTATTCAGACATCCAAACTGTGAAGGGCATTTTGTTAAAGGCATTACCCATGTCTAAGACCTCATCTAATCAGTGTCTACTAATTTAATCTACATGGAAATATGTTTCTATAAAACTTTCAGAGAAGCCATTACTTTATTTAAGACCATCTTTCGTACCCAAATCCTATGATTTTCCTCTTTCTAAAAACTCTCTGATGTACATCCTCATTTTTTTTTTATTATAAAGGACAACATTTAATTGGGGCTGGCCTACAGGTTCTGAGGTTCAGTCCATTATCACCATGGCAGGAAGCATGGCAGCATCCAGGCAGGCATGACACTGGAGGAGCTGGGAGTTCTGCATCTTGTTCCAAAGGCAAACAGGAGAAGACTGGCTTCCAGGCGGCTAGAAGGAGGGACTCAAAGCCCATCCTACAGTGACACACTTCCTTCAACAAGGCCACACCTACTCTAATAAGACCACACCTCCTAATAGTGCCACTCCCTGGGCCAAGCATATTCAAACTATCAGATATAGAAAGTTAATGTATTAATGAAAGAAGAAAAATATATTTATATATAATTTTATATATAAATTTATAGCATTTATAGCATGTAGACATATATTATAAAAGAAGAAAATATGTTAATTTTATATTCTTTTCTTCTTTCTGTGGAATATTAGAAAAGCACCTATTTTCCAAGTGCCTGTTTTTTCCTCTCATTCTCATGGAGTTCCAGTCCAATAGTGTAACTTGCTTTCCAGAAGGACCATCGATATTTTGCATGGCATGAAAGTGACGGAAACCCATATCTAGACACAAGGGCAGGGCAGAGACCCGAAGCCAGGATCCATTCTTTCAGTACAGACCTGTGAATTGAGATCTATAGGAAACGGCAGCCATGTGGGGAATGGAGGAAGGCAGTGTCCCCTGTCCCTCTTCCTGTGTGGTGTTTCTTAGACTCTACAGTGTACAATCATCAGTGGCTACCTTATGTAAGATGCTGATTCCAGGTCCCCTGCCTCACTAGAATATTCATCCACAGGGGCTGCAAGCAGAGCTGGTGGTCTTCACATTAGAAAGGGTACTGAGGTGGATGCTGGTACTGCACAGACTTGACTCAGAGAGAATGTGTTCTTTGACCTCTCCAAGTCACTGCTATTGCTTTCTTTGCCGGCTCCTTTCAGCGTGCACATGCACCATCTCAATACTTTTTAAACTGCCCCAGCAGGAAGCAGAGTGGAGGGCATGGGGAGGAGTGATTACAGGCTTCTTTGCTCCAGGACAAACATGGCATTCTTTCTCATTGCTCGGAAGGCCAGAGGAGACTAGAACATGGTTCCAGAAGAAACAGATCCATACAGGCTCTGAGTGTCTCCATGGGGCTGTTATGCAGTGGGAGGACATTCAAAGACACCATTTACTAAAGGAAATGTGCAATTTTGTGACTGCATCAGTTTGAAGTCTCAGTTCTTGATCAATAGGGATGATTAAGAGGGAGGCTGACAGTGGATAAACATTTTAAACTCAGATGAGATATCTGAACTGTGTCATACTTGTGTATTTTAAACATATTGTTATACTGCCTGCGATTTTTAGAGCATAGATGTTCAGAATTGAGAGTTCATCTTGGTAGATTTTTCCTTTGACCAGTATGAAGTGTCCTTCCTTATATTTTTTGATAACTTTTGGTTGAAAGTTGATTTTATTCGATACTAGAATGGCTACTCCAGCCTGTTTCTTGAGACCATTTGCTTGGAAAATTGTTTTCCAACCTTTTACTCTGAGGTAGTGTCTGTCTTTGTAACTGAGGCACATTTTCTGTATTCATCAAAATGCTGGGTCCTGTTTGTATATCTAGCCTGTTAGTCTATGGCTTTTTATTGGGGAATTGAGTCCATTGATGTTAAGAGATATTAAGGAAAGGTGATTGTTGCTTCCTGTTATTTTTGATGTTATTTTTATGTTTGTGTGGCTATCTTTCTTTTGGGATTGTTGAAGCAAAATTACTTTGTGGGAAACCAACACAAGTTTCCCTCCTTGTGTTGGTGTTTTCCATCTATTATCCTTTGTAGGACTGGACTTGTGGAAAGATATTGTATAAATTCGGTTTTATCATGGAATATCTTGTTTTCTCCGTCTATGGTAATTGAGAGTTTTGCTGGGTATAGCAGCCTGGGTTGGCATTTGTGTTCTCTTAGAGTCTGTATGACATCTGCCCAGTATCTTCTAGCTTTCATAGTCCTGGTGAGAAGTCTGCTGTAATTCTGATAGGTCTGCCTTTATATGTTACTTGACCTTTTCCCTTACTGCTTTTAATATTCTTTCTTTGTTTAGTGTATGTGGAGTTTTGATTATTATGTGACAGGAGGAATTTCTTTTCTGATCCAATATATTTGGAGTTCTGTAGGCTTCATGGGCATCTCTTTCTTTAGGTTAGGAAAGTTTTCTTCTATAATTTTGTTGAATATATTTACTACCCCTTTAAGTTGAGAATCTTCACTCTCTTCTATACCTATTACCCTTAGTTTTGTTCTGCTCATTGTGTCCTGGATTTCCTGGATGTTTTAGGTTAGGAACTTTTTGATTTTTGCATTTTCTTTGACTGTTGTGTCAATGTTTTCTATGGTATCTTCTAGACCTGAAAGTCTCTCTTCTATCTCTTGTTTTCTGTTGGTGATGCTTGCATCTATGACTCCTGATCTCTTTCCTAGGTTTTCTAACTCCAGGGTTGTCTCCCTTTGTGATTTCTTTATTGTTTCTATTTCCACTTTTATATCCTGGATGATTTGTTCATTTCCTTTGCCTGCTTGTGTTTTCCTGTAATTTTTTAAGGGATTTTTTTAAAAAAAATTTTCTCTTTAAGGGCTTTTACCTGTTTATCTGTGTTCTCCTGTATTTCTTTAAGGGAGTTATTTATGTCCTTTCAAAAGTCCTCTATCATCATCATGAGAAGTGATTTTAGATCTGAATCTTGCTTTTCTGGTGTGATGGTATACCCAGGACTTGCTATGGTGGGAGAATTGGGTTCTGATGATGCCAGGTAACCTTGGTTTCTGTTGCTTATGTTCTCTAGTGCTACCTGCCCTCACTATATATGACTGGAGACTGTCCTTCCTGTGATCCTGGTTATGTCAGAACTGCCCAGAGACCAGCTGTCTCTGTTATCCTGTGCTTCTATGATCTTATGATCCTGACATCCTTGGTGTGTCAGAGCTCCTGGGAGTCAATCTACCTCTGGGACCCTGAGATCGGGGTGTGACCAAGCTTCTGGGATCCTAGGATCTTAGGTGTGTTAGAGCACCTGGGAGTGGAGCTTCCTCTGGGTGTTGTGGTACTGACTGTGGAGTTTGCGCTCAAGGTCTGCTCAGGGCACTGGCCCAGCCCTGAAGGAACCAGTGCCACTGGTTGGGTGAGGTTCCTGGGTCCCTGGATCCCTCTGGTCCCCCATCACTATATTCTAAGCCACATTTATTTTGTATGTTTCAGGGAAGTGGGGAGGGAGAGCTACAGCTCTTGTGGAGGTCAGAGGACAACTTGCAGGAGTCAGTTCTCTTCCTTCTACCGTGTAGATCCCAGGGCTGAAACATAAACTATCAACCTGTTTGGGATCAGGTACCTTTATCTGCTAAGCAATCTCACTCTGGAATGGGCTGGGTTTGTTGTTTGTTTGTTGATCTGTTTGTTTTTGTTTTGTTTTTTGTTTATGTGTATGTGTGTGTTTTCAACAAGGTTTCTTCTTGTTGCCCTCCTGGATGTCCTGGAAATCATTCTGTAGACCTCTATAGATATTATGGCCTCTAATTGAAAGCTCTGCTTGCCTTGGCCTCCTGAGTATTGTGATCAAAGTCGTGCATCACCACCACCCAGCAGGAATGGGCTCTTTTAAAAATGACTTCTTACTATGTGGCCCAGAATGGCCTTGACCACCTTGTTTCTTTTGTGTCAATATGGCAGTTGTGTGTTGCAATACTCAGTTTGTTTATTTTTCCCAGATAGGGTCTCACTTCGTTGCTCTGGCTATCTTAGAACTTACTATGTAGACTAGGTGGGCCTCAAACTCACTGGTATCCACTTGCCTCTACCTTCCAAGGTGCTAGGATAAAAATGCACACTATGACCAGTTACCATGCCCAATTTCAGCCTGGATAGATGATAGGTATTTGGGACTGTGTAACAATAAAGTTGGTGTGGTGCCAAGTATGAAACACTGGACAAAGACAAGATGTGCTGAGGGTGTGGTTGGCCAGTGGGTATTGCAAGGCTTTTGCCAGATCTTTGTTGGGTTAGTCCTTTCTGTGTGTGCCCTGCTTATCACTTGGGTCCTGCTTGACAATGAGGGAAGTGTGTGCAGTTAAGGCAGGCCTTAGTACTGATTTTAGTATGTAGACTCTCATGTAGCATCATGGGTACTAATCTGTCAATCTGTAATCAGTTACAAAGATTTTAGCCTACATGGTCCTCCTATGTCATTCCTGGTGATCCTCCTGTACTAGTCATCAATTCAAAGAACTGTCTGCTTCTTTTTCTCATTAGGTCCGTGAAGACCTCCTTGGATGACCTGGCAGTGACTTACTATAATCTCTCAGTGTCAGAATGGAACCATCTTTCTGAGTTTCCATGTGTCAGTCAGCTGTAACAACTGAATTTGGAAAATGTCAGATTGACTGGTTTAAGTCCCGAACCTCTCTGAGTTCTATTAATAAAAGCTGGACCCACACTGATGGCCTTGGACTTGGAGGACTGTCAACTCGAGGATAGCCAGCTCTTTGCCATCCTATCTGCTCTGAGCAGGTGCTCCCAGTTCACCAAGTTCACCTTCTATGGGAACCAAATCTCCATGCCTGCCACGAAGGACTTAGTACACCACACTGTCAGCTTGACACACCTAAGGCTGGAGCTGTACCCTGTCCCTCAGGACAGCTATGACTACAGTGGTACTCCTCTCATGTAAAAGATGCAACAACATTGTGATGAGCTTATGAATCTACTGAAAACCATTAGGCACCCAGAAAGGGTCTTCTTCAGTACTGACCGCTGTGATCAGTGCTGCAAATGGATATGTCTATAACAAAACCATTATGTGTAAATGTCGGAGATCTTACTAGCTGTATGCAAATATCAAAAACCTTGGTGGGCACTGGGAGATGCAAGGCAAGCCTCAGGTGTCTAGTAAGAGGACACACAACATATGGTTTTAGATTGCTTGTTGACTTGTTGACAGGGATCATTAGAGTGAATTTGAGCAAGATAGGTATGTAAGGGCATTACTCCAGCATAGTGATTATAAAGTCATATTTGGAACTGGGAAATGTGTGTCTTTCCTATCTGTATAATTAACATGGTTTATATTTGTAAAGCTAAGAACGTTCTGTGAATGGCCACTTGAAATAAAATAAACTGACGTTGCTCTCACATTCTCTCCCATGTGTTTTGGGGACTCTGCTACATCTCAAGTTTGTGGCTGGTTGTGACAGATGCATGAACCCAAGGTTGTCATCTAAAGATTGCAGTAAACTCTGATGGAAGTGTATTGAAGATGCAATCCAAGATACTCCCGACATGAAGGACAATAGGCATATTGAAGGAATTATCATAGGAAGAAAAGGTACTGGGGTTTAAGCCACAGTTCTATGGGGATGTATTTCAGAGGCCATGCAAACGTTTAAAACAATTTTAGCAAATTTTCTAAAGATTTATTTTGGACTATCAGTGTCTTGCCTGCATGTTTAAATTTTTTTTTTTTCAATTTTCCGAGACATGGTTTCTCTGTGAAGCCCTGGCTGTCCTGGAACTCACTCTGTAGATCAGGCTAGCCTCGAACTCAGAAATCCCCCTGCCTCTGCCTCCCAAGTGCTGAGATTAAAGGCGTGTGCCACCACTGCCTGGTGCATGTTTAAATTTTAAATATTCATTTTGTATGTAGGGTATGGTGGTGTGTGCTTGCAGGTAGAGCTCCGTGATTTCTAGGCAAGCAAGGGCTACAGAATGAGACTCATATATAAAATCTGTGTATCTGACATGAGTGCAGGTGCTGAAAGAGGCCAGAAAAAGGGAGGTTTGGGAGGGTACTGGGTGGGATGGGGATCCCTGTGGATACGAGTATCAGTGCCCTTGAAGCCTAGAAGATGATAATGTCCCTTGAAAGTGGAGCTAGATTTACCAGGCAGGTATGAGACACCTGTATGGAATTTGAGACCAAACGCTGGTCCTCTGCAAGAGCAACAAGTGCTTTAACTGCTGAGCCATCTGTGCAGTAACTCCCCTTCCCCTTTAGTTTCTAAAGGCCAGGCAGGAGCCTTTATTCATGTTTTGGTTTTTACGTGTGTGGGTGCTTGATGCCCGACATGAGTGTGGAGGTCAGGGAACAACTTGCAGGAGGAGGTTCTTTTCCCACCTTGTGTGCCATGGGGATTGAAACACGTCATTAGCCAGTTTAGACAGCAAGTATCTTTTCCTGCTGATGCATCTCCCAACCTGCAACTTCTTTTAAAATGATGCTTGTATTTTTAAAATTCGTCCATGCAAGTAATGTAACATTCTTTGATGATCCCTACCACCCACTTCCTCCCAACTTCCTGGATACCGTCCCCAAGACATCTCCCATCCTCTTTTAACTCCACTTCCTTTAAAAAAGACATAGTCCTGGCAAGGACAGACAGTTCAGAGGTTAACACTTGTTGCTCTTGCAAAGTACCGGTGGTCTGTTCCCAATATCGACCTGATGGTTCATAATCTCCAGTTCCATGGGACCCAACATCCACTTCTGGATTCCATGGGTTCTAGGTACACATATGAAGCACATGTTTTGTGCAGAAAAAATATTCAGGCACAAACAGTGAATCCAATCATTGTTACCTGTAAGAATGTTTGTATGGGACCATTCATTGGATCACGGCCAAGTAGATGTTCAAAGAAAAGCGAGTCTTCTTTACTCTGCAACCATCATACCAGTAGTTCCTTCACTAAGGGTGGGACTCACAGGCTCCTTCCCTATCCGTGTGGAATTTCACTAGCTTGATCTCCTGTAACTGCCCATAACTACAGCAGCCATGACACTGCATTTCACAGCATTCCCCCTACATTCTAGGTGTGATGATCATCTGCTGTGATATTCCTCAAGGGCGGGCATGTGCTAAAGTTATGCCATTTAGGGATAAGTGGATAGATTAGTTGAGTCTCATATTAGCTGAAGCCCACCGCAAAGAGAAACTTCTGATCAAGGTTCAGAGCAGCACTGATCTATGGATATAAAAATGTTTAGGATACTGGCTCTTAAAATTCCTTCCTGATGCTGTGGCTCTTAGTAGTCCCTCATTTTGTAGTGACCCCAAACCATAAAAACGTTGCTACTTCATGACTATAATTTTGCTACCATCGTGAATCATAACTATTTTATGATCGTGAGCCTGGTGAAAAAGTCTTTCCCACAAGTTGAGAGCCACAGGTTTAGGAACTGGGGAAACTTTTTATTATTTAAAGCATAGATGGTCCTTATAGAAAACTCAAGTTTGGTTCCCAGCACCCACATCATGTCATTAACAGCTGCCTGTAACTCTAGCTCCAGGAGACATGATATCCTTATCTGGCCACAGAAGGCACCCACAGACAAACGCATGGATAAATGAATCTTTAAAAGAAATAAAAACACAGTTGACAAGAGGACCATTTACTGAAACAGCAGTAGATTGGCTTCCCTCCTGCCTATGTCTTCCACAGCTCTGAGCTTTTGAGCAGCTCTACAGTATCCAGCATATGTTTCCTCTGAAGCAGGTCTTGAGTTCTGTCAGAGAATGATTCCCCTCATAATGATCATGCCACTAGTACACCATGAAGATTTGTAGTACTCAGAATTTACAAATGGAGAATACTACTGATGTCTCTTCTCAGCAGTTTGAATACCATTTTCTGGAGCTGTGAAAGCTAGCTGGCTGGAACTTCCCCAGACCCAGACTGATTTCTCTTTGTCCTGCAACCAGTGTGTGTGTTGTCTTCTGCAGTAATTGTCATCTTGCTATTTAGGTATGGTGGACACCCAAGGGCAGTGGCAATACCCTGTTTCTTTTAGAGGGCCTTCCTGACCAATACCTTGAGGAGTTAGCCAATGTCTGGCACTGAGATTTTCAGTAATTTGTGTCTTCTGGTGCCAACATTGTTGACCCATGCAGGACACATCAAACGATTTTTGGTTTGTTTTTTTTTTTTTTTTAAAGAAAGGATGTGGTTAAGCATACCTATGATGGATTTTTGTTTTGTTTCTCCTCCTCCTCCTCCTCCTCCTCCTCCTCCTCCTCCTCCTCCTCCTCCTC
>JADRCH010000526.1:0-92276 GCA_019843965.1 Rhynchomys soricoides | reverse complement strand
TCCTCCTCCTCCTCCTCCTCCTCCTCCTCCTCCTCCTCCTCCTCCTCTTCATCTTAGAGAAAGGGTTACTTTGTATCACCCCAACTGTCAAGAAATTAGCTATGTAGAGCAGGCTCACCTCAAATTCAGAGATCCACCTGCCCCTGCCTCTCTCTCAGTGCTGGGATCAAAGGCAAGTACAACCATTGCCCACCAAGAGATTTGTTGTTGCTGTTAATTAAATCATTTGAAGTGGGAAGACCTACTTCCTGTTTTCCCTTTTTATTTTATTGTTCTCTTATACAACGCATCCTCATCACGTCCTCCCCTCTCTCCACTTCTCCCAATGCACCCCACCTCCCCTCTCTCCCAGATCCACTGCTCCATTTCCTTTTTAAAAAAAGAGCTGGCATCCAAGTAATATCTCTGAACATAGATAGCAAGATGCAGTAAGACCAGGAACAAACCCTTAGGGCTGGACAAGGCAACCCAGTAGGAAGAAAAGGGTCCTAGGAGCAGGCAGAAGATTCAGAGACACCCCACTTTCAGCGTTTCACTTTTAGGAGTCTCACAAAAATCACAAGCTAAATAACCACAGCATGAATGCAAAGGGCATAGCTCAGACCCATGCAGGCTCCATGGCTGCCACTTCAGTCTCTGTGAGCCGCTATGTGCTCTTCTTAGTTGATTCTCTGGGCCATGTTCTCCTGGTGTTCCTAACCTCTCTGGCTCCTATAATCCTTTCTACTCATCTTCCATGGGGTACCCAGAGCTCTGTCTAATGTTTGAATGTGTCTCTATATCTGTTCCCATCAACTGCCCGAGGAAACCTCTCTGATGATGATTGGGCCAGGCACAGATCCTAGTCTCTGAGCCATCCAGATTTTGGTTTCTGGTCTTTCAGGCCTTGTTGTGCATGGGTTACCTCTCATGACTTGGACCCCAAGTTAGCCCAGTCATTGGTTGGCCACTTCCACATGCTCTGAATCACCATTGCCCCAGCACATCTTGCAGGCACAAAAGGTATGCATCAAAGGTTTTGCTGATGTCTCGCTGTCCCAGTCACAGCACTGAAAGCCTTGAAGATTGCTTATTTCAACTCCATATTGTTCATTGGTGGAAGTCCTGCTAGGGTCACCAGCAGGTCCCAGGAAGTTTCCACTGCTGTAGGTTTTCTCATTGCTAACGAGATGCCTCCCTACTCTACTTGTCTCCTACCACTCCTCTCTCCCTCCCCACCTGATCTGGCATTGATCCGGCATTGATCCGGCATATTTCCACGCCCACCTACTCCTAACCCACCCCAAAAGTCTATTCTATTTTCTCTTCTCTATTTAGGAAGTTGTCTCGTAGCACAATGTGTTTTCTCTTCTATCAGGTTTAGTGAGTCTGGTATAATGAGATCTCTGATCCACTTGGATCTGAATTCTGTGCAGGATGATAAATTTGCATCTATTTGCATACTTCTACATGCAGACATATAGTTAGAACAGTACCGATTTTTGAGGAGGCTTTCTTTTTTCCATTGTGTATTTCTGGCTTCTTGATCAAAAATCAGATGTTCATAGATGAAGTGGAAACTTCTCGTTTCTTTGCAGAGTTAGTTCTGTCAAATAATGTTTTGCTGGGGCTCACAGGTGAAAAGATGTCTTGCTAAAGCAGACATGTAAAAGAACGTTTTACTGAAGCAGACACAGGTGAAAGGGTGTTTTGGTGAAGCAGACACAGGAAAGACTGTTTTCCTGAAGCAGACACAGGTGAAAGGGTGTTTTGATATAGAAAACACATGAAAGTACCTGTGATGAAGGAGTATAAACGTGACCCCACAGACAGTGGGAGACCAACACTGAGCATTGGTTTGGTTTGCTTCACCTCTGTATTCTTCCCTAACAACGTACCTGTATTGTTTCGACTTATATAGCATCATTGAGCTCAACTTGTGATAATTCCACCGTTGAAAGACACTCACTCACCCAAGAACTGTTCATGAGGTCCCTGTGGTAGCTTGCTGTTTGAGTAGCCTCACCTCAGGCCAGTTGTCAAGTCTGGTGGCTTCTTCAGGATTCAGTTACAGCTGCCAGTTCATACATGGTCTTTGACTGCCAAAAGAACTGGACTGTAGCTGCTGGTTCGTGCCTGCTGCCTGCCTGCCTAGAGGACGGGTCTGCAGCTGCTAAGTCATAGCTGGTGTTTGCTATGGGACTGAACTGCTGCCCAAGAACTCTTGCTGAACAGGTCCACTCCCCCACATCCTAGCAACTTTTCTCTTCCACTACGTCTGGGTGGTGGGCGAGAGGAGAGGGTTGAAGCCTTGTTAAAAGTAGGTTGCAAAATTTTTTTATCCACACATAGGTATGAAGATCCATCTTTAATCTGGGCACACCTTCTTCTAGCAGTCTAAAAAGGGTATAGAAAGGGGAGGCTTCCTCTTTGCCTGTTTGTTCCTTTTAGCTGTCAGGAGCCATCATGGGACAAGCTAATAACTAGCAGGTGATCATCCTGAAATGGCCTGCTTCAGATTATTATATAATCTGTGACCGGTGAGCCCTTATTAAGCAAGGCTGTAAGGGAGTCACTTTAGGAAAGATTCCTGCTATTAATATGCTTTTCCTTTTATTATTAAACAATTGCTAAGTAGTAGCACACCCCTTTGGAGCAGATCTCTGCAGATCCATGAAGATGTACTGTCTTATAGTGATGCTATATAGACAAATAGATGACGTAAGTCTTTATGATGATCCTACAAGAATTCCTAAAATTGTATCAGTGATTATTAAACTCTTTTAAAGTAGGACTGCTATTAGGTCCTTTTCTGATGGTCAAAACTGCAATGAGAACTCTGCAGTCTTCCAAGTGTCACCAGTTAATTATCTTAGTAACCAGACATTCTCCTAGTCAGAGCACATTCCAAGAGGTTGTAAAACAATTAACCATAGGTCATAAAAAGGGAACTAAAGATTTACTATAGGTGCTAGGACAGGAGATAAAATATTGACTGGGTTTATCTATACAAAACTTCACTAATAACTTAGTTATGGTTTTAAACCTTCAGTGAACCTGTGGAGCTGAGACAGGTGATGGATGTTTAGCCAGGTAATTACTCCCCATGGATATGCAGGTAAACATTCTCTGTTGCAAACTTCTATTTCAATTTATGATTTGATTTTTTGTGTGAACTGTGATGAACTTGTAACATGTGATCATGTGATCTGAAAGATGTATAAGTACCGAAGACAGAGGATTGTGGGGCAAAATTCATTCTTTTTTCTTCCTTAGAGTAGAATCCTTTCTTTTTCCCCTCCTGGAAGAATTTTTCTCTTACTAAAATTTTTTTTGCCTTTCCCCACTTAGAAGTTTTCCCTTTCCCCACTTAGAGTCTTTCTGCTTTTTCCCTTAGATGGTTTCATAGGAAACTTTTTACAACTTAGTAATAAAAGCTATAATAATTTTCTAAGTGTCCCTTTTTCTTCCTTCAACTTCAGACTAGCAGGCTGAAAGTTAGAGCCCAGCAATTCCTGCTGAGATAGAACAAAGGCCACAGTACTTAATCCCCTGCTGTTTTGGCTACAGGTGTCAATCTCCTAAACTAGCAGCTTTCTACCCTCAGAAAGAGCAAGTAAGTTTTTAGAATTTGTTACCATTAGCATTTCAGTACAGAAATGCTAGAAAGTTCCTCAGACTTTAAAGCCATCACCAGAGTCCTATTCTGTGCACTCCACCACTACCCTCTCTAGGCCTGGAGGCTCCTGGCAGTTAGCACGTCTTTTCCTTCACTGGCATTAGAAGCACTTCTTTGGGATTCCAGCATATACTGAAAAGTACTTGAGACATCTAGCTAGCCTCATGGACTGAATAACTACTGACTCTTGGAATTTTAGTTGGTAGAGTGCCATTGTTGGATTAGCTGGACCACAGCCTGTAAGCCATTCTAATAAATCTATTCACTTTCTTGCCACATGGCACTGATCATCCTAAAACTTCCTATATAGATTAGGCTATCATGTAACTCACAGATCTATCTGCCCCTGCCTCCCCAGTTAAGGGTTAAAGGGATGCACCATAATGCCTGCTTAAAGTCCTTTTTTTTTAAAAAAAAATCTATTTAATTATCCTCTATGGTAGTCAGTTTCTAAAAGAAATTTTTATATGTCCCTGTGATCCTGCTGTCTCAGCCTCCAGAGTAGCCGGGATTACAGGCTTTTGCCAATAGATCTTGTTCTTCCTTGGTCTAATGTTGGTTTCATGTCCTTGACGCAAGTAAATAGTTTGGTTTTATTTTTCTTTTGAGAAATGGTCTCAATCTGTAGTCCAGGCTGGTCTTGAACTCCTGATTCTCCTGCATCTATTTCCTATATACTAGGATTGTGGGCATGTGTCACTATGCTTGGTTTGCTACAGCTTAACTTGAATGTTTTGAAGGTAAATCTATGCCCTTTTCTGTTAAGTAGTTTTATATAATATGGTATCTTTCAGCCTTGGAATGACTCCATTTTATAACATCAGGTTACTCCATTTGTGTTCAAATGCTGGGGCTGAATAATTGGTTTATACATGAAACGCTGCCACCCATAAGCTGAGCAAATTGAATCAGAAATATACGGGTTGTTGGGCATTGTACAGTGGTGATTTTAAATATTTATGTGCAGTTTTTTTTTTTCTGTTTAGAGCAGAGTTTCATTATATAGCCCCAGGTAGCCTAGAACTCACTATGCAGACACAGCTGGCATCAAATCAAAGACTGACCTGTCAAGCCGGGCAGTGGTGGTGCACACCTTTAATCCCAGCACTTGGGAGGCAGAGGCAGGCAGATTTGTGAGTTCAAGACCAGTCTGGTCTACAGAGTGAGTTCCAGGACAGCCAGGGCTACACAGAGAAACCCAGTCTTGAAAAAAACAAAACCAAAACCAAAAACCAAAAAAAAAAAAAAAAGAAAATAATGACCTGTCTCTGCCTTCAAATGCAGAAAAGAAATACATGTGACTCCATATTGTTCTCATGTATATATTTATCATTAATTTAAAGGCTCGGGCTGGCGAGATGGCTCAGCAGTTAAGATTGCTCTTCGAGAGGTCTTGAGTTCAATTCCCAGCAACCACATGGTGGCTCACAACCGTCTGTAATAGGATTCGATGCCCTCTTCTGGTGTGTCTGAAGAGAGCAGCAGTGTACTCACATATATAAAATAAGTAAATAAATCTTCAAAAAAATTATAAAAAGTTAATTTAAAGGCTCAAAACTTCAAGTACTATAGAGTATTAAAATGGTTTTATTTTATTAAGTCAGAGTCTTATGTATTCATGGCTGGCCTCAAACTGACTAGGTAGCCAATAATGATCTGTCTACACTTGTCAAGTGCCACATTGTTCTGATTTTTCATTTATTTCAACATTCCTGTTCAAAATGATACGAAATGGCCAGGAGAGATGGCTGAGTGGATGAAAGCACTTGCTATACAAACCCAAAGGACCTAAATTTGATCCCTACTATGGAAAAAGAGAACCAAAGCACAAAAGGTGTCCTCTGGTGTCTACATACACATAGTGACATGTATATACTAACACTCACAATACAGTAAACACACCCACACACCCACACACATGCAAAGATATATATATATATACATATATATATATATATATATATATATATATAGAGAGAGAGAGAGAGAGAGAGAGAGAGAGAACACCACACTCATGAGGTTAGAATTGTAGTCTTAACATCCATTACACTGTGTGGAAGACAAATGCCCATTTTCTAAAAGGTCCTGAGTATCTAAAGGTCACTGGTTCAGCAACAATTCATGAAATACCACTCACAGAAGACAGCATCTGGGTTATAGTGGTGAGGGTCCTGTGTCCACCCCAGGGCTCAGGCCTCTGGGAGAGGCAAGACTCAGGGAGTTTGACCGCACTCACCCCAGGGCACCCCCAGGAGGGTGTCAGGCTGTGAAAAGCCGAAGGACATTGCCCAGGAGTGGGGGAGCATGGCTTGCAGTCTCGAGGGCTTCATGGAGCCAGTTTCATCTGGTTCTCAGGTTCTTGGGCATCCCAGGTGCTGCTGGATGCTGCAGAAGAGCTAAGGACAGGAGTGGGGACCCGAGGGCTGGATCTAGTCTGGGACCAAGGGGGAAAGGTGGGGAGGAGCCCAGCTGGAGTCTTTGGCTTGTTAGTGGCTAGCTGGCTTGGTTTGGTAGAGGCTGTGGCTGGGAGCACTGAGAGTCCTTCTGTGGGAGACTAAGATGCAGCTCTTTAGAAAAAGGTCTGTTCCATTGTTTTCTACAGTGGATCCTGATGAAGAGAGACAGTCCATGGTTTTAGGGTGTTTATTGTCATGGTGGAGAGTGGTGATGAGTCTAACTGTACCCAACAACCTCAGGGCAGGCCTGAGGTTAAAATACCTTTTGTAGGGAGCAGTGGCTGGGAAGGGGAGTTTATTGGCTAAGCCTCTACGCATCTCATTGAAATGGGAGTGTCTTGAGGCTATGTGACCACATCTCTACCTGTGGAGAGGCTTGGGTATTGCCCTTATGTGACTGAAGGTCACAGACCTATGGAGAGCTGCTCCCTCATGTCAGGATCCTGGGGCCCAGGAGCATGGCAAAACATCTACCATCCCTTGTAAGGTTATCCCCTGCTGGGGACCCCCTCCTGGGTCACGGCATTTTAAACCTTAGCTTGAGACCAGGATGCCTTTCCTGGCCCTACAAACATTAATATAAGCACACTCAAGCCATCTTCCCTACTACAAGGATGGTTCACACATTAAGCTAGCATAGTATCATCAACACCAGATCACAGAGCCATCATTGAAAAATGAACTGTGGAGGCTAAAGAAATGGCTTAGTGGGTTTATGCCTGTGGTCTGTGCCATGAGGCTCCATACCCAAATAGTTCAGGGAGGGAGCTACCTTCCCAGAAGTGTGGACAAGCCTGTGATCAGGGGGTAAGGCCAGCACCTCCACTCAGAGGGATCTGCCCAGAACCTCCAGGACACAGGGACTGAAGAGCAGCCTTCTGGTTTCCTTTTGAGGCTGGGGAACTAATTCCATGACACAGAGCTCTGTACTCAGTACAAGGAGAGAGCTGGTCTCCCAGGAGTGCTGACATATTTTTGAGCACAGGAAGACCACCACTTCTGTTAAAATTCCTCAATCAAGAGGAACCCTTACAGAGCCATCAGGACACAGGAACTGAGGAACATCGGGGGACAGGATCCTTCTGGTTTCTTTCTGTACCCAGAGCTGACCCTGTACCACAGCTCTGCAAACCCAAATTCCTCTCAGAGACAGCTGGTCTCCAAGGAGTACAAAGGAAAAGGCATGCAGGAGGGACAAGCCAGTCAGAGATCAAGACCAGCTAACACCAGAGATAACCAGATGTTGAAAGGCAAGAGCAAGATTACAAGGAACAGAAACCAAGGCAATTTGGCATCATCAGAACCCAGTTCTCCCATCACAGCAAGCCCTGGATACCCTAACACACCAGAAAAGGAAGACTCAGATTTAAAATCTCATGATGATGCTAGAAGACTTTAAGAAGGAAATAAATAACTCCCTTAAAGAAATACAAGTGAACACAGGTAAACAGCTAGATGCCCTTAAAGAGGAAATATAGGAAAACACAATCAAACAGGTGAAGGAAATGAACAAAACCATCCAGGATCTAAAAATGGAAATAGAAACAATAAAGAAGTCACAAAGGGAGACAATGTTGGAGATAGAAACCCTAGGAAAGAGATCAGGAGTCATAGATGCAAGCATCACCAACAGAACACAAGAGATAGAAGAGAGAATCTCAGGAGCAGAATATACCATAGAAAACATTGACACAACAGTCAAAGAAAATACAAAATGCAAAAAGCTCCTAACCCAAAACATCCAGAAAATCCAGGACACAATGAGCAGACCAACCTAAGGATAATAGGTATAGAAAAGAGTGAAGATTCCTAACTTAAAGGGTAAGTAAATATCTTCAACAAAATTATAGAAGAAAACTTCCCTAACCTAAAGAAAGAGATGAACATAAACATTCAAGAAGCTTACAGAACTCCAAATAAATTGGACCAGAAAAGAAATTCCTCCTGTCACATAATAGTCAAAACCTCAAATGCACAAAACAAGGAAAGAATATTAAAAGCAGTAAGGGAAAAAGGTCAAATAACATATAAAGGCAGACCTATCAGAATTACATTAGACTTCTCACCAGAGACTATGAAAGCTAGAAGATCTCATACAGACCCTAAGAGAACACAACTGCCAGCCCAAGCTGCTATACCCTGTAAAACTCTCAATTACCATAGAGGGTGAAACCAAGATATTCCATGACAAAACCAAATTTACACAAATCTTTCCACAAACCCAGCTCTACGAAGGATAAACGATAGAAAAATCTAACACATTGAGGGAAACTACACCCTAGAAAAAGCAAGAAAGTAATCTTTCAACAAACCCAAAAGAAGATAGCCACAAAACCATGAAAATAACATTAAAAATAACAGGAAGCAACAATAACTATTCCTTAATATCTCTTAACATCAATGGACTCAATTCTGCAATAAAAAGACATAGGCTAACAGACTAGATACATAAACAGGACCCAGAATTTTGCTGCATACAGGAAATGCAGCTCAGTGTTAAAGACAAACACTATCTCACAGTAAAGGGCTGGAAAACAAGTTTCCAGGCAAATGATCCCAAGAAACAGGCAGGAGTAGCCATTCTAATATCGGATAAAATCAACTTTCAACCATAAGTCATCAAAAAAGATAAGGAAGGACACTTCATTCTCATCAAAGGAAAAATCTACCAGGAAGAACTCTCAATTCTGAACATCTATGCTCTAAATGCAGGGGCACCGACATTCATAAAAGAAACTTTACTAAATCTCAAAGCACACATTGCACATCACACCATAACAGTGGGAGACTTCAACACCCACTCTCAGCAATGGACAGATCTTGGAAACACAAACTAAACAGGGACACAGTGAAACTAACAGAAATTATGTACCAAATGGATTTAACAGATATCTATAGAACATTTCATCCTGCATCAAAAGAATATACCTTCTTCTCAGCACCTCATGGTACCTTCTCCAAAATTGACCATATAATTAATCACAAAACAAATCTCAACAGATATAAGAACATTGACATAATCCCACGCCTCCTATCAGATCACTATGGATTAAGGCTGATCTTCAATGGCAACAAAAACATCAGAAAGCCCACATACACATGGAAGCTAAACAACGCCCTACTCAATGATAACTTGGTCAAAGAAGTAATAAAGAAAAAATTTAAAGACTTCCTAGAATTTAATGAAAGTACAACATACCCAAACTTATGAGACACAATGAAAGCAGCGTTAAGAGGAAACCTCATACCTCTGAGTGCCTCTAAAAAGAAACTGGAGAGGGCATACACTAGCAGTTTAACATCACACATGAAATCTATTGAACAAAAAGAATACACCCAAGAGGAGTAGAAGGCAGGAAATAATCAAACTCAGGGCTGAAATCAACCAAGTAGAAACAAAAAGAACTATCAACAAAACCAGGAGCTGGTTCTTTGAGAAAATCAACAAGATAGATAAACCCTTAGCCAGACTAACCAGAGGACACAGAGACAGTATCCAAATTAACAAAATCAGAAATGAAAAGGGAGACATAACAACAGAAACTGAGGAAATTAAAAAAAAAATCATCAGATCCTACTACAAAGGCCTATTCTCAACAAAATGGGAAAATCTGGATGAAATGGGCAGTTTTCTAGAGAGATACCAAATACCAAAGTTAAGTTGGGATCAGACAAACCATCTAAACTGTCCCATAACCAATAAAGAAATAGAAGCAGTCAATAAAAGGCCCCTAACCAAAAAAAGCCCAGGACTGTATGGGTTCAGTGCAGAATTCTATCAGACCTTCAAAAAAGACCTAATACCAATACTCTTCAAATTATTACACAAAATAGAAACAGAAGGAACACCACCCAATTCATTCTACGAGGCCACAGTTACACTGAACCAAAACTTCACAAAGACCCAACAAAGAAGGAAAACTTTAGACCGATTTCCCTTATGAATATTAATGCAAAAATAATAAAATTCTCACAAACCAAATCCAAGAATACATCAAAATGATCACTCACCATGGTCAAGTAGGCTTCATTCCAGGGATGCAGAGATGGTTTAATACCCAGAAATCCATCAATGTAATCCACTACATAAACAAACTCAAAGAAAAAAACCACATGGTCATTTCATTAGATGCTGAAAAACCATTTGACAAAATTCAACATCCCTTCATGATAAAAGTCTTAGAAAGATCAGTAATTCAAGGACCATACCTAAACATAATAAAAGCAATATACAGCAAACCAGTGGCCAACATAAAACTAAATGGAGAGAAACTTGAAGCAATCCCACTAAAAACAAGGACTAGACAAGGCTGCCCTCTCTCTCCCTATCTATTCAATATAGTACTTGAAGTTCTAGCTAGAGCAATTAGACAACAAAAGGAGGTCAAAGGGATACAAATTGGGAAGGAAGAAATCAAAATATCACTATTTGCAGATGATATGATGGTATACTTAAGTGACCGGAAAACTCCACCAGAGAACTGCTACAGTTGATAAACAACTTCAGCAAAGTGGCCGGATACAAAATTAACTCAAACAAATCAGTAGCTTTTCTATACTCAAAGGATAAACAGGCTGAGAAAGAAATTAGGGAAATTACACCCTTCACAATAGTCACAAAAAAACAATATAAAGTATCTTGGTGTGACTCTAACCAAACAAATGAAAGATCTGTATGACAAGAACTTCAAGTCTCTGAAGAAAGAAATTGAAGACCTCAGAAGATGGAAAGACCTCCCATGCTCATGGATTGGTAGGATTAATATAGTAAAAATGGCCATCTTGCCGAAAGCAATCTACAGATTCAATGCAATCCCCACCAGAATTCCAACCCAATTCTTCATAGACTTAGAAAGAGCAATTCTCAAATTAATTTGGAATAATAAAAAACCCAGGATAGCAAAATCTATTCTCAACAATAAAAGAACTTCTGGGGAAATTAGCATTCCTGATCTCAAGCTACAGAGCAGTAGTGATAAAAAACTGTGGTATTGGTATAGTGACAGGCAGGTAGATCAGTGGAATAGAATTGAAGACCTATAAATTAACCCACACACCTATAGTCACTTGATCTTTGACAAAGGAGCTAAAATCATCCGCTGGAAAAAAGACAGCATTTTCAACAAATGGTGCTGGCTCAACTGATGGTCAACTTGTAGAAGAATGCAAATTGGTCCACTCTTATCTCCCTATCCAAAGCTCAAGTCCAAGTGGATCAAGGACCTCCACATAAAACCAGATACACTGAATCTAATGAGAGAAAGTGGGGAAAAGTCTCCAACACAAGGGCATAGGGGAAGTTTCTGAACAGAAAATACCAATTGCTTATGCTGTAAGATCAAGAATCAACAAATAGGACCTCATAAAATTGCAAAGCTTCTGTAAGGCAAAGGACACTGTGAATAGGTCAAAATGGCAGCCAACAGATTAGGGAAAGATCTTTACCAATCCATATGTCTGATAGAGGGCTAATATCCAATATATACAAAGAACTCAAGAAGTTAGACTCCAGAGAACCAAATAACCCTATCAAAAAAATGGGGAACAGAACTAAACAGAGAACTCTCAACTGAGGAAATTTGAATGGCTGAGAAGCACCTAAAGAAATGTTCAACATCCTTAGTCATCAAGGAAATGCAAATCAAAACAACCCCGAGATTCTGCCTTACAGCAAGCAGTCAGAATGGCTAAGATCAAAAACTCAGGTGACAGCAGATGTTGGCGAGGATGTGGAGAAAGAGGAATACTCTTCCATTGCTGGTGAGATTTCAACCTGGCACAACCATTCACAACCTGGAAATCAGTTTGGCAGACCCTCAGAAAATTGGACATAATACTTCCTAAGAACCCAGCTATACCACTGCTGGGCATATACCCAGAAGATTCTCCAACATGTAATAAGGACACAGGCTCCACTATGTTTATAGAAGACATGTTTATAATAGCCAGAGGCGTGAAACAACCCAGATGTCTCTCAACAGAGGAATGGATACAGAAAATGTGGTACATTTACACAATGAAATACTAGTCAGCTATTAAAAAGAATGACTTCATGAAATTCGTAGGCAAATGGATGGAACTTGAAATTCTCATCCTGAGTGAAGTAACTCAGTCACAAAAGAACAAACCCAGTAGATACTCACTGATAAATGGATATTAGCCCAAACGTTTGGAACACCAATGATTCAATTCACAGCAACTGTTGGACTGAGTGTGGGGTCCTAGTTGGAGGAGTTGGAGTAGGGACTGAAGGAACAGAGGGAGTTTGTAACCCATGGGGAGGGAGCAACAGTGTCAACTGTTCATAACCCCCCCCCCCCGTGCTCCCAGAGACTGGACCACCAACCAAAGAATGCATATGGAGGGGCCCATGGTGCTGGTCACATAAGTGGTTAAGGAGGGCCTTGTTGACCATCAGTGAGAGAAGAGGCCCTTGGGTCTCAGGGGAAAACATTTGAAATGTAAATAAAGTATTAAATAATAATAGTAAAATAAGAAATGTCTTAGTGATTAAGAGCACTGGATGCTCTTCCAGAAAACCTGGGTTTGATTTCCAGCACACATATGGAGGTTCAACCATCTTTGAGTCCAGTTCTAGGTGATCCTACACCCTCTCCTTACCTCTGTAGGAACAAAGCACCCTTGTGGAACATGTACATCAAACCAAAAGCACTCTCTCTCTCTCCTCCCCCCCCACCCCCCCAGCCAGAGAGAACCGTTCCTTGGGGGAACTATGAGAGAGATTCCAGGAAAAAAGGCAGAGTACCTTTTACCTAAAGTGCATTCTGTTCTCTGGATTGTTCTTGGATGTGATTTCATGTCTTCTACAACAAATATTTGCATTCAGTTTAAAATACAGGTTTATTCTTGTTGAATTTTGGAAAATAGCTATAGAACCCAAGCTGGTGAAGGGATATGCTGAGTGCTGTCCTCAATGTCTCCTGAATCTAGATATGACCTTGTACCTTGCTTTCCCAGATATAATTTATAGTATGTGCCAATTTTATTTAAATTGATCTGTCCTGAGAAAGTTCTGTATTTAGTATTTAGTATGTGCTTATTGATGCTTATTTACATGTTCTTTGATTGTATTTTTTCTGGACTCAAACAACCTTCCTTGTATCATTGTTTTCTTTATTACAGCTACTCTGAAACTGAAGTAAAGTCTGCAGCATTATATTGCAGTCTGCCTCATTTTTTAAAGTGTCCAAATTCCAGGTCTTGCAAATAGATCTGCATAGGTCAACCTACACTCACACACACACACACACACACACACACACTACTGGCAACAGTCTAGCGAAAAAAGTGAGTTCTAGGTTCAGTGAGAGACCCTATCTCAAAAAGCTTAGGTGGAGAAAAAATGTCAACCTCTGGACTTTACATAGGCATTGAAACACGTACATTGCACACACTCAAATCCTTCCTCCAGCATAAAAATCTTTATTAAATTATGCTAAGCATTGGAGTGAATATCTGTGATCCCATAAGTGTGAGGCAGAAAGAACATACATTTAAGACTAGCTTGAGGCCAGATACCCTTATTTCTCCATTTAAAAAATATTAAAAATTTTTATAATACATATTTAAAACATATAACATATAAACACATAATGCTACATGCCAAAAGAAGTGCTAGACTTCTTAGGAAAGAGTCTCCACCATAGCACAGATGCCTTTTCTGAGCCAAGGTTCCCTCCACAAACATCGTGTGGTTTGTAATTGCTGAGCCATCTTTCAGATTTCTTCAGTTCACATCTTTTACTTTTGTTCACATTATAAGTGGGGAGGGGATCCTTCAGAGTTTCTCAGGTTTTATGGAAATCAGCATTCACCTACAGTGCTGGGACTACTACCATATATTTTTATTTATTTTATTTTGTGGATGCCTGTGCTTTACCATAGCGTACCCACTGCTGCAGACTCATGGAGGTATAAGGTCAACTTTGGGAGTCAATGCTCTCCTTCCATCATGTGGGTCTCATGCATGGATCAAACTCAGATTGGTAAGCTTGGCTATAGGTATCCTTTGCATGTTGAACAATCTACACATATTCCTAAATAAACATAACAATGAGGAAAAAATAACAAAAGATGTGGTACATTTTTTTTTTTTAATTGCCACCTCATTATTCAGACACAAGGGAACACAATGGCTAGGTTCAGAGATCATGAATAAAATAGAGTTCCCCACTGGACATTTATAATGCAATCCTTCAGGCAGGACAGGGACTTGTCTATCTCCTAGAGATCTTCATATGTAGGTGGCCAACAGAAGTTGGGAGCCCTGATGAATAGCGTCCTACAGTGAGGTGGCCTACAAATTGAGCATGGTGGTATTTGTCAGTGACTTCAGCAATCATAGAGAACAGAAAAGAGGATGAGTTTAAATCTAGCATGGGCTATATGACACCATTAAAAAGGAAGAAAGAATGGGAGAATATCTTTTAGAGAGAGAACAAAATGTTCTCATCTAGCCCTGGACAGATCCACATTTTGAAATGCACAACTGTATGATTCTATTAGTCATTTCTCCTCACATTTCCACTCTCTAGATGTCACTGTCAGCCACTTTGTTTCCAACACATTGAGCAATTTCCAAAGACATGTGTTCAGGAGTCCCTTGATCATAGATCTGTCCCTAGACTTTCATTTCTCAGTCAACAGAAGCAACTTTCTCCTATTTACTGCCAACAATGGCAAAGTCTGGTCTCCAAGTCATAGATACAGCGCTGTAAACACTGAAAGCATATTTGAGAGGCAAAGGAGACAGACTGGGGCTGCCTTACCTTGCAAAGTGTGTTCATGAGCTCAGAAGAAAGCTGGACAAATTTCTCTGCTCTGACAACAAAACCAATTTCATAGCTCTCAAGAGGGGCAGGGTAAGACTCAAGGATCAGCTTGTTTAGGTTGGCTGTGTGATGCAGAAGTTTCTTTAGGACAGCCATGGAGATGTCATTGTCATAGAAGTTGACCTCAATGAGTTTTGAGCACTTATTCAGGGCAGGAAAAAGAGCACTGATCTGAGAGTCTGTCATCCTACAATGTTCTAAATCCAGGGTCTTCAGAGTGCCTGTAACATTTTCTAGGAGAATTCTGAGAGGCTCAAGATTCAGATCACACACAATGACACCTGCCAAATGCAGATGCTTGAGATGATGGAGGCTCTTACACTGGGCAAAGGACTCCAAGTCTGACTGTGAGAACTTGCAGAGAACAATGGACAGGCAATCCAACGGGATCTTCAGACACCTAAGGAGAGACAATGGGGTTAGTTTGGCATAGAGTGGCAGAGCTAACCTAGAGTAGGGGAGACTAGATATCCTGAGTCAGTGTCACCATGGGATGGCAGTGAGCATCTAGTGCAGCCTATTGGAGTCTGCCCACTCAGATCACACCATTCTAGACTGTGACCATTCACCATCATGATAAGACTTGATCATTATTGTTAAATCTACAATGGTCACTAGACTATATAGGAAACAGGAAATGTTTGCTGTGAAATCAGAAAGAGCTCCCCCTCCTTCCTTACTGGAGCAATTCATTCATGTGGTCACTGAGAAAGTAGACGCCAACCATGTAGAGATGCTGGAGACAGTTGAGTTTGGAGAACTGAGAAATGAACTTGGTGATGCTCTTCTCTTCTTCTCTTCTCTCTTCTGTTGACATAGTTAGAAGCTTGAAGAGTTTCTCATGGACTAGTGTTAGAAAGAGTTTACGAAGATTTGTCATCTGACCAAGGCAAGGTGCAAAGCGTGTCAGAGTGGACAGAGTCCACCCTGTGTTCAGTTCCAACTCCTCAATGCAATCTGGCTGGAAAATCTTCAAGATCTTCCGGGCAGTGTACATAGACAATTCCCTAATCTGCATCTTTACACAGCAGAGGTACAGGGAATCTCTTCTCTTCTGTGCCCACTGCAAGAAATAAGTTTGGTATTCCTCTAGGTCAAACTCAAGGCAAAGGTCAGTGACCACCTTCAAACATTGCCTCAGTGCATATCTATGAGGGCGTGTTGGTATTTGTTCTTCACACACAGTCTCTGCTGAACGGTCTCCATCCTCTGGTCCAGGCAAAATATCCCAGAAGTCATGGTGCACATTCCTCAGGTTCAGCACTTGAAGCTTCCGCCTTCTGTAGGTAAAACAGATAGAAGTGTAGGAAGATACAAAAGACCAAAAGCATTAGCCAGCTTTTTCTAGGCATCTTTCTTGCCAGCTGCTCCCTGCTCTGCTGTCTTCTAGAGATTTAACTTTCCAGTGCTGGGTCTCCACATAGCAACTCAAGCCTTCTGGGCAAGGGCTCTTTGCCTTAAATGCATCTGGAGATCTACCCTGCTTTCTCTATTTGTTACTCTGGACTTCCACTGTCCCCATTTCTATTACTTGGTAGAGACTCAGGGCTGTGTGGCTACATGGGATCCAAGCTGTACTGCATACTTAATGGACATTTACTATATGAACTCAACAGCTGTCCAAGACTCTGTATTCTTCAAGATGATACCAACAGAAGCCTGTGATCCACCTTTGACCACATTCTCCATGAGCCCAGATGTCCTTCTCCCAACACTTAAGTGTAAGCCAATTGGCATTACAAGGTTATTGCTTACTTTGGGTGAAAATTTCCTGTCAGCTTCATGTCTACACCATCCAACACAGCTTGCAATATCATCATGTCAGGGAATTTCATCAGTGCCCCCACAGGGAGACAGGAAAAGGGCCAGGCTGCCACCATTGCTTTCAGTATCTTTGTGTGTCTGCCAGTGAAGGCTGCCTTGAAAAGTGGTGGGAATAACTCCCTGGGCAGCTCCTGCAGAGAAGAGATGGCCAAGGCTTCATTCTTGAACAGGCTCTCCACTGCCAAGCTCAGGAGTGTGGGTGGGGTCTGGAAGCTCATCCTGATGAATCTTCAGCCAGAATAGACCTATTGAAGCATTCAGAAATCCAATTTTCAAGATATGTCTTAGAAATCTGTAAATCCCTGCATCAAGGAACCACCAAAGTGCCAGAGTCCCTGCTATGGTCACAATGTGGTACTCAGCATGTCCTGTTGTAAGATCTGGTGGCCACAAAGCCAAACCCTTATCATTCTCTGCATATGGGGTCTCTCACAAGAATCTGTATCAGCGCACAAATTAACCATGACACATGAGGTAACAACCACTAGTCCTTGCTCCTCTGAATCTCATTCCCCTTTGGAAAGGTTGATCAGAGGCAAGCAGTCTGAACAGCATCTTTTTGTGGCAAGATATGCACTGGTTGCCTTTCAAGTCTCTCAAGGAAAGATATTGCCATTGGGTGGTGGTAAAACATACCTTTGTTCTTAACACTCAAGAGACAGAGGCAAGGAGATCTCTTTTAGTTTGAGGCCAGCTTAGTTTACAGAGCTAGTTCTAGGACAACTGATGCTACACAAAGAAACTGTGTATGGAAAACTAAAAACCAAACCAAACCAAACAAACAAAAAATAAAAGAAATAAATAAGGAAAGAAAGAAAGAAAGAAAGAAAGAAAAGAAAAGAAAAGAAAAGAAAAGAAAAGAAAAGAAAAAAGAAAGATAGAAAAGGTGCCTAAGAGTCTAGCAGGTAACCCAGCCAGATCCTGTCTGAAATGTAAAGCCAAACCAAGGCTAATATCTTTAACTCAACTCTAAAACCATGACTTAATGAGAGCCCCCAGAAATACTGTGAGTCTGAGGTGGAGATGCCAGTGCATGGAGGCTACAAGGAAGGGGATTTCCCAATATTGCATTGAGGTCTAGGAAAAGAATGACTTTAGGAAAAACATCTAGATTTGTATACTTTTAAAAATAGGGTGTTGCCTAGAGTGGAGGCTAGAGTGAAACTGGACACACTTCCAAACCTGAATGGAACTCCTTTTGTAGTCTAGGCTTGCCCTTCCTCATCATGTCACTGGGAGGGTTAGGATATTCTATTTTAGCTACGACACCTGGCTAGTGCCCTTTGCTTTTAAAATGCTGCATAGATGCCAGGTGTGGTGGTAGGAGCCTCTAACATCAGCACTTTGGAGGAGGATTCTGGGGAAACCTAAGCTACATATTATACTTTCATGCCTGTCCTGGGTAGTAGATTTCAAATAAAATATGATAGGAAATGTCTTGATAAAGGTAGTTTGGTAGTATGGTTTGAATATAATTGGGTTAGTCTCCTCGGATTAAAGATATGTACCACCATGCCTAAGTTTTCATGGTCAATGTTCCTCAAGATCTGGATTAAAAGATGGTGTCTTCCAGCTTCAAGATCTGGATGACAAGTATGCCCTCCATTTCTGGATTATAGTTCTTTCTAGATTAAAAGTCCAAACTACCCCTTGTTCAATTGCAAACACAAACAATAAGTTTAGCTGAGTGGGATCTTACCCTGAGATCACCACTTATTCAATCTCTTTAACTACTTCAGCACAGAATTAAGTTCCATTTCATGTCCTGGTGCTCCTTTATTAATTACTTGCACTATATATTTTGCATTTTTCCTTTCTAAGCTTGATATACTTGATAAAAATGATCTTCATGATAGTAAGCCAGAGGACAAAGTCTATGCTGACCTTTGCTGAGACTTCCTTTGTCAATGCAATTAATCTGATTCTCTTCACCTTAACCTTAGCCTCAGGTAGACTCTTCAGACAAGGGCAAAAGGCAGCCACAATCTTCACCAAAATACTGCAAAAATAGTCTCTAGGCCACAAACTACAATTCTTCTCCACTGAAACCTCCTATACCAAGTCTGCACAGCTCAAATCACTCTCAACAACCAACTCTTCCATGTTCCTACTAGGATGGCCCAATAAGCCCTGCTTAGAGCATTCCATGACTTTTCTAAATCCAAAGTCCCCAAATCCACATTCTTCCAAACAAAGGCATGTTCAGGCCTATCACAGCAATACCCTAGTCCCTGGTAGTAACTTACGGCCTTTGGGTTTTAGTGCTGTGAATGGAAACCATGATCAAGGAAACTCTTATCCAAACAATTTTTGGATCTGGCTTACAGCTTCAGAGGTTCCAGCCATTATCATCAAGATGGGAACATGACAGTGTCCAGGCAGACATGGTGCAGAAGTTGCTGAGAGTTCTGCATCTTCATTTGAAGAGCACAAGGAGAAAACTGGCTCCCATGTGGTTAGGAGGAGGGACAAGTCCACATCTCCTAATAGTGGTACTCCCTGGGCCAAGCATATTTAAACCACCACAGGGTTTGATCCCAGTACACCAGTGCTCTAATACTGAGCCACTTTTATAGGTCCTCTAGTTGTTTTTTGTTTGTTTTTAATTTAATGTAGAGTCAAGGAATCTTTATGCAGCCATGTCCAGACTGGATCTCAGATTGTCTGTGCTCAGGACTATAATTCTAGTTCCCAACCGATGCTGGTGTGTCCTACCTGGATCCTCTCTACATGTTTTTTGTTTTGTTTTGTTTTGTTTTGTTTTTTAATTTCAGTCTTACACAATATCATGTCAAACAATCAAGGCTAAAGTAACACATTACTAAAGCTCCAGTTCTCAGATCAGCTGAGACACGTGTCTTGTATTACAATATTATTAGTAGTTCCTATATCTATTTGTAAGCTACAGTTAAGAGGATATTTCAATTCAGACAACTGTTAAGCTTTAATCTATGAAGCATAATTGAATCTATGAAACCAAAGGGCTTAATGTATAAGCAGATTCTATCTTAAATTCCAGAATGAGCCTAGGAAGCTGTACAGAGGTAGAAGAATCTGAAGTTCAAGACAAACCTTTCCTTTTGGAACACTGTCCCAAAAATACTTAAATGAACCTATTAATATGAAAGTTCTAGTGCAATGTGGGTTTCTCATTAACACCAAACCGAATGGAAGCAAATCATTATCATCATCCTCGTCATTGTCATCATCATCAATGTCATCATCATTAGAAAGAGAGAGAGAGAGAGAGATCAGAATTTGCCCTATTTTATTTTAAATCCAGCATCTTCGAAATGCAGTTGAGTCGGTAATGTATCTGTCCAGACTATGAGAGGCCTCCTGATGAAGGAGAGTGATGAGTGACTTACCTGACCAGGATAGGATACTGGTGACAGAGCTTTTATTCTCAACAGGGCTAGGCAGAGACTGTGGACTCAAGGACTCTGAGTGTCTTAACTCTTTTATACTTCTTTTTCCTCACACCCACGCTATACAGTCCCACCTCCCAAGCACAAGATTTCATGAACTGGATCTTTAAGATTGGTTTTACTTATGGTAGATTTATTGAATCATAGTTATTTGTATGAACTCAAAAATAATACATTATAAAGTGAAGAGTCAGCTGGAGAGATGGCTCAGTGGTTAAGAGCACTGACTGCTCTTCCAGAGGTCCTGAGTTCGAATCCCAGCAACCACATGGTGGCTCATAAACCATCCCTAATGAGATCTGATTCCGTCTTCTGGTGTGTCTGAAGACAGCTACAGTGTATTTACACATAATAAATAAATAAATCCTTGGGCTGGAGCTAGCAGGGCCAGAGCTAGAATTAATAGTAATATATAATAATAATAATAATAATAATAATAATAATAATAATAAAGGAAGTGAAGAGTCCACTGATTGAATTGTTCAGTGTGTGCTTACATTCTCAAATGTATGAGGGTTTTCTAGTGTGTGGTTTTTGAGTGTAAATGTGCGATTTATTACTGTTTCCATGTTTCCTTTTTATGTGTATTTGAGTGTGTGTTTGTTTCAAGTTGACCTCAATGGTTCACTACTGACAGTAAAACTTTATCTTTGAGCTGTCTTACTGGACCAATATGATTTAATTAGGAAGTTTATTAATTTTGTCAGTGATTCATTTATTTTATTTGGGACTTGGTATGGCTTGATAAATTGGATTATGGGGAACTCTTGGTAGGTCAAGTTGGCTATCAAGAGATCAATCCAGCTGTCTCTGCCTCCTGAGTGCTGAGATTATATGTAAGAGGCCGCATGCCTGGTTGTTTCTGATTTTGTTTTTGAAGTAGCCCAGAGTAGCATGTAATGAACTCTGTCCACAAAGCTGGCCAAGAACTTGCTTTGGCCTCTCTGGTACGACACCCAAGCTGGCTCAACACCAGATCTTCAATATATTCATCTAAGAAATTAAGAATAAATATCTGTGGGCCATTCTAGGATGCTTGCCATCCTGAGAAGCTGCCTGAGGGTAGATAGAGTCCAGTCTCCCTGTGGTCACTGACCGAAGATGAAGAGCAGCTTAGTAAAGCTATGAGATCCACAGGTGTTCAGCCAGTACTCCCCTCCCCCCCAGGCACACCTCCGGGATTCCAGACCTTCCCTTGGCAGCTTCTCTAGGGCTTTTTGTTGTTGTTGCCCAGACAAGTCCTAATGAATCCCATCATAGACTTTGTTGATTAAGGCTTAAGAAGAGCAGCATAGCAAGCTGAGAAAGGAAAACTATAAAATATATGGTTCGAGTATTAAAGGGGCACCGGGAAGCAAAATGGATCTAAATCCTGTGTTCAAGGAGATTAAATTGAATTAAGGGAGCAGTGACCTTGGGGCAAGATCCCACCCAACTAAATTGAAGTCCAGGCAAGGACTTAAAGCAGATCTCTTGAGTTTGAGGGCAGCTTAGAGCAAATCAAGTTCTAGGTGAAAGAAAAACTTGAATCCAGGCTTGGTGGGCCACATCTTTAATCCCAATGGTTAGGAACCAGGCATGCAGATCTCTGAGTTCAGTCTATGGAGCATGTTCTAGGACAGCCAAGCTTATGAGGTGAAGGAAAACAGAACGTTGGTGATAATATAATAGAACAAAGGGAACATATTCCAGCCCCAGTAAGTAGCAGTGGAGTATATCAACCTGAGCTTACAGTGTTACAGAGGGCAGAGCTAGAGAAGTGACACCAGCCCTTTGGAACAGCCCAGAAGATTATGTGTGGATCCTAGACATGGAATAAGAAGCTGTAAAATTAAAGTTGCCTTTGAGGCCCCAAGATGTTGGAGATGCCAGAGCCATGAGATATCTGCTGAGGAAAGCTGCTAACAGGGAATAGAACTATCCAAAGAGAAAGTAGTTTGTTGCAGTCAACAAAGATGAAAAAGGAGTTGGTGATCTAAGGATCGCTCTGATATCAGACATGAAGATACAGAGTTTGGAGTTTGCTCAGCTAGTTTCCTGTCTTGCTTTGGGGGATTACAGCTAAGTGATTTGCAGAATCTCAGAAGAGACTTTGAACTTTGGACTTTTAACATTGTTGAGACCTCTATAGACTACGAGGACTTTTGAAGTTGGGATAACTTTGTATTATTCTATGTTTAGGTATGCCCCCCCCTAGACTCACTCATATGTTTTACAAACCTATGGGGGCCAGGGAGTGGAATACTGATGGTTTATATATGCTTGGCCCAGTGAGTGACACTATTAGAAGGTGTGACCCTGTTAGAGTAGGCGTGTTACTGTGGTTGTGGGCTTTAATGCCCTGGAAGTTAGTATTCCGCTAGCAGCCTTCAGACAAAGATGTAGAACTCTCAGCTCTGCCAACACCATGCCTACCTGGATGCTGCCATATTCCTGCCTTGATGATAATGGAAGGAACCTGTAAGCCAGCCCCAATTAAATGTTGTCCTTATAAGAGTTGCCTTGATCATGGTGTCTCTTCACAGCAGTAAAACACTAACTAAGACAACATGTTAATAAAACAGGTTTGACTAAGACAGGTGAGTGAATTCTGATCCTCTTCTTTCCTGTGGCTTTCCCACAGGCACAGGGCACTACTGAGTCTGGGAAGAGGCAGGAGCAATAGACAATTAAGATCAGCAGGGGTTACATAGTGATTTTTAGACCAATTTTCAAAGAAGAGGCTCCATTTAAAAACATTGAGAGGACCAGCAAGATGGCTCAGAAGGTAAATAAGGGACTGCATCCTGTTAGTTCCTGTAACCTGGATTTGAACCAGGACACCCACATAGTGAAAGCAGAGAAGAGATTCACAAAGGTTTTCCTCTGACCTCCAACATGGGCTTTAGCAATCTTGCATTTTTCACACATACATATTCCCCCCTTCTCCCTCCCCCCTCCCCACACTCACTCACTCATAAAATAAATTTTAAGCTGGAAGACAATAGAAATTTCCCAGGGGTTCACCTTTATTGGAAGTGACAGAGAATCTATCCCTAGGTCCCTAGGGGTCTCATACAATCTTGGGAATGTGGTATAAATCTAGCATCTTCCTCTACCCCCAGTTCAGTCTCTAAAAACTCACAGCCCCAACCTTGGTCACCAGAAGTTGTGGAGCTAAAAACAACACTGCTAACTCCATTTTGTTTTCCTGACACCATATGGGCCAAACTAAGGGCCTGGGAAACTAAACTTCTGACCTGCACAGGAGCAGAATGTCCCAGGGAGGTCCCCTCCCTGCCCACTGAATAGAATGACTCACCTGCCCACTGAACAGAATGTTAAGATCCCCACCCTGTCCACTGACAGGGGTCAAGCAGCAGAGGGTGCATTCCTGCCTACAGCCAATCAGCTTCTTGCTACTATGGAAACCCCCTAACCATCCACTTGTGATTACTGCCTTTAAAATGCCCCTTTCCCTGGAGCACAGGATCGCCATCTTGTGGCGGTCCAAGCTAGCTTGATTTGATTAAAGCCCTCTTGCTTGTGCATCAAGTTGACTCCTGGAGGTCTTTCTGTTTCTGGGGGGTCTCGTGACTCGGGGGACAGGACCCCCGACTCGAGGGTCCAGAATCGGCCAATAAGCTCGTTGTCTGTCAGTGTCTGTCTGTTCTCCGTACAAGAAACTTGGGGGAGAAGCTGCATCTGTGTTTTTGGCTGTGTCCGTCTGTTCTAGTTTCGGTTCTGGTTTTTGGCGCCAATCTGTAAGCAGCC
This sequence comes from Rhynchomys soricoides, assembly GCA_019843965.1. Taxonomy (NCBI): domain Eukaryota; kingdom Metazoa; phylum Chordata; class Mammalia; order Rodentia; family Muridae; genus Rhynchomys; species Rhynchomys soricoides. The sequence goes on along the minus strand of JADRCH010000526.1, from coordinate 68,305 downwards.
CTGTGACGAGCGGGCAGACGTGCCTTAGGTCACTGGCTGCAGGGAGACTGGAGGACGCTTCAGAATCCCGTTTGGGGGGGGGGGGGGGAAAGGACTGGGATGGTCCGTCTCCATCTGGGAGCAGTGGTAAGCCGCTGCTGAGTGCCAGACTGTGTCTGTGACACTCATCTGTAGGATGCATCTGTTCTGTGTGATTGTGTTTTGTTTGTCTTTCTGGATGTAGACTGGGACTGACGTTGGACAGAATGGGCCAGACAGTATCAACTCCTTTAAATCTGACCCTTCAATATTGGACTGCAGTTAGGGACAGAAGCCACAATCTTTCAGTAGAAGTCAAGAAAAAGAAATGGGAAACTTTGTGTGTCTCAGACTGGCTCACCTTCTCTGTAGGATGGCCTGCAGAGGGATCTTTCTCTCTACCCTTGGTGTTAGCTGTCAAAAGGAGAATTTTTAGTGCAGGCACAGGGGGCCACCCAGACCAAATTCCTTACATTTTGGTCTGGGAGGACCTCGTTTCTAACCCCCTGCCTTGGGTACGTCCTTTCCTTCCTCCCCCAGCACCCGCAGGCACATCTGTCCTAGCCCTCCAGGACAAAACTACAGACCCCGATGCGGACGGCCTCCTATTGGACGTGCCTACACCCCCTTTCTCGGAGAATCCCCAAGTCCTAATTAGCCTGATTGATTCTCCTATCTTTTCACACCAACCTACCTGGGACGATTGCCAGCAGCTGCTTCAGGTCCTCTTTACAACAGAGGAACGACAGCGCATCCTCCTGGAAGCTAGGAAAAATGTTCCAGGGGCGGATGGGCGCCCTTCACTGCTGCCCTCAGATATTGATGCCGGTTTCCCCTTGACCAGACCAAATTGGGACTTTAACACGCCTGAAGGTAAGGAGCACCTGAAGGTCTACTGCCAGACTCTAATGGCGGGTCTCAGGGGGGCTGCAAAACGCCCCACCAATTTGACTAAGGTAAGAGAGGGAGCTGGAGAGAGAAAAGAGACAGGAAAAGAGTCTACACAAAATCCTGGCCACTGTAGTTAGAGAAACCAAAGAGTCTAGGGAGAGAGTACCGGGCAGTAGAAGGGGACCCTTGGCTAAAAATCATTGTGCCTACTGCAAAGAAAAAGGGCACTGGGCTAGAGAATGCCCGAAGACAAAGAAAAAGGAAGCTTTTAACCCCTAGAAGAAGGAGGGAAGGCCCCAGGAGCCTAGGGTATTGACCCTACAGGAAGACAGTGATTACGGGAGATGGGGTTCAGACCCCCTCTCCAAGCCCAGGGTATTGCCAAGGGGGTCCTCACCCAAAAATTGGGTCCCTGGAAGAGGCAAACCTGTCAAAAAAATTGGACCCAATAGCAGCTGGGTGGCCTGCCTGTCTGCGAATTATAGCAACAGTTGCTACATTGGTCAAGGATGCGGACAAATTGACAACGGGGCAGGACTTGGTGATATCAGCCCCCCATGCTCTTGAGAGCATAATCCACCAACCTCCTGACCGATGGCTCACCAATGCTCGCATGACTCGTTACCAAACCCTGTTGCTCAATTCCGACCGAATCACATTTGCCCCTCCAGCGAGCCTAAACCCGGCCACCTTGCTCCCTGACCCTGATTTAGAGCCTCCTATCCATGACTGTCAGCAAGTGCTTGCTGAGGCACATGGGTGGCGTAAAGACTTGTCTGATCAACCCTTGGTGGATGCTGAAGTAACTTGGTTTATGGATGGGAGCAGTTTTCTGGATGAGGGAAAATGGAGGGCAGGGGCAGCGGTTGTCGACGGGCAGCAGGTCGTGTGGGCCCAAGCCTTGCCAGAAGGGACCTTGGCACAGAAGGCTGAACTGATAGCCCTGACAAAAGCCCTAGAATTAGGGACAAATAAGAAAATCAACATCTACACAGACAGTAGGTATGCCTTTGCCACAGCCCATGTACATGGCGCCATCTATCAGCAACAAGGACTGCTGACCTCAGGAGGAAAAGAAATTAAACATAAATCTGAGATATTGGCACTATTAGAGGCTCTGTACAAACCGGCAAAAGTGAGTATCATACATTGCCCAGGATACCAGAAAGACAATTCCAGAGTAGCCAAAGGAAACAACATGGCTGACCGAGAGGCCAGGAAAGTGGCTACAAAAGCAGTACCAGTTATGGTGACTCAGGACTCAGATTCCCAAAGGTCAGAACCCAAGTATTCTGCTGAAGACTTAGCAGGTATTTCTAGAGACCCCGGTAATTACTTCCAAAAAAGGACGGGGTACTGAGTCACGCCGACTGGGAAGAAAATCTTACCACAGGAACAGGCAAAAGAAATGATAAGGCAGAGACCGCTGCCGTGGTCGTCATGAAGATACTAGAAGAAATTTTCCCCCAATTTGGGGTACCTAAGGTAATTGGGTCCAATAATGGTCCAGCCTTTGCTGCCCAGGTAAGCCAGGGAGTGGCCAGGTACTTGGGGACTGATTGGAAACTGCATTGTGTGTACCGACCCCAAAGTTCAGGACAGGTAGAAAGAATGAATAGAACTCTAAAAGAGACCTTGACTAAATTGACCATGGAGACTGATGCAGACTGGGTGGTGCTCCTCCCCCTCGCTATCTTTTGGGCCAGAAATACGCCCTCTCATTTCAGCCTGACTCCCTTTGAAATTCTATATGGGACTCCAGCACCACTAACCTATTTGGGGGATGTCATAGACCCTACATGTTATAGTAACCATGATCTATATGCCAGGTTAAAAGGCCCGCAGGTGGTACAAAGAGAAGTGTGGATGCAGAGTTCATACCAAAGTATGAACTCAGAAGCTAAGTTGTAGCCCCGCAGAATCATCGTCCCTGTTCAGCAGGAAGCAGCTACAGAAGTAAAGACCTTTGGCCCTGTTCCTGGTCGTTCGAGATTGAACTCTAGGTAAAAAGAAAAGGGGGGAATGTGGAGCTAAAAACAACACTGCTAACTCCATTTTGTTTTCCAGACACCATATGGGCCAAACTAAGGGCCTGAGAAACTAAACTTCTGACCTGCACAGGAGCAGAATGTCCCAGGGAGATCCCCTCCCTGCCCACTAAATAGAATGACTCCCTGCCCACTGAATAGAATGACTCACCTGCCCACTGAACAGAATGACTCACCTGCCCACTGAACAGAATGACCCACCTGCCCACCGAGCAGAATGTTAAGATCCCCACCCTGTCCACTGACAGGAGCCAAGCGGCGGAGGCGGAGGGTACATTCCTGCTTGCAGCCAATCAGCTTCTTGCTACTATGGAAACCCCCTAACCATCCACTTGTGATTACTGCCTTTAAAATGCCCCTTTCCCTGGAGCACAGGATCGCCATCTTGTGGCGGTCCAAGCTAGCTTGATTTGATTAAAGCCCTCTTGCTTGTGCATCGAGTCGACTCCTGGTGGTCTTTCTGTTTCTGGGGGGTCTCACGAGTTGGGCACTACAAAGTCTCTAGCATAGGTAAAATTATGTAGTAGTGCTGCTCTCTCCACCATAGCTCATCCTATAAGTTTGGACAGGGACAGGTTAAGATTTAACCCTTTAGCCGGGCAGTGGTGGTACACACCTTTAATCCCAGTATTCAGGAGGCAGAGGCAGGCAGATTTCTGAGTTCAAGGCCAGCCTGGTCTATAGAGTGAGTTCCAGGACAGTCAGGGCTATACAGAGAAACCCTGTCTTGAAAAACCAAAAAAAAAAAAAAAAAAAGATTTAACCCTTTAGTTCTATTGCCATTCAAAAGACAGGAGGAGGACAGCAGAGGGAGTCTTCCCTTCTAGGTCTTCAGATCCCTTCCTTCTCTGCATCTGTAGGCCACTGGCTTTTTAATACCAACTTGAACTCCTTGGCCAGTAACAGACATTCCAAGCACACCTGACAACTCATTACCACTTGGAGACCCACCTGTACTCTGGCCTCCTTATCAATGATTCCATCAAAGGTAGAGCTCACACAGTCATGTAAAGAAAGTACATTAGAAAAGTAGTCCAGACAGACAGAAAAAAAAAATTAGAAAGACAGACAGAAAATTAGAAAGACAGACAGAAAGATGAAGGATAAAAGGAAGGAAAGGAAGGAAGATAAAGACAGCAAGCAAGCCGCTGTGCTTTTGCAGTGACTGTACTTGGGATGTCTTCATGGTGGTCTCAATTCATTCTCTTTCCTGAATGGAAAACCTAATCAAACTGGACACACCTTCTTACATATTATCTAGTGAGATGCGAGTATTCTGATATACACAGGTCAGCTCAGAATACATTATGAGTTCTAGATAGGCCTGACAGCTATAGTGTGAGACCTTAACTGAAAACAAACAGACAAACAATTTCAAAACTAACATAAATCAGACAATGAATCTCGGAGCTCAGAGTCTGAGGAGAGGTAAGTACCATGACCATAATCTCAGATTTTATAAACTTTCTCATATTAAGATCTGATTCATTCTAGCCACAGATGCAAAATCCCAAATATGAGTAAATGGGGGAGGGACTTCATTATCGAATCAGGTGGTAACTTGTGTCTGAGAGGCTATGAAGGGAAGGTCTGAGGGGGTAAGTGGATTAAGAGTCAGACCGGCCAGACCAGACATTCTGAGCCTTGGAGCCTGGGTGGCTTTCTGTTCCTGCTGGTTGAAAACCTTCAAGCAGTGTTCAGATCAGGTAAGTCACTCACCCCACCAGAATGCCTCATCTCACCTACCCTAGCCAGTTTCTCATTTCATCTTTGTTGTTGTTGTTTTTTCGAGAGAGGGTTTCTCTATGTAGCCCTGGCTGTCCTGGAACTCATTCTGTAGACCAGACTGTCCTCGAACTCAGAAATCTGCCTGCCTCTGCCTCCCAAGTGCTGGGATTAAAAGCGTGTGCCACCATTGCCTGGCTTCTCATTTCATCTTAATACTTTTTATTTCTTTGTTTGTTGGTTGGTATGGCTATTGTGAAAGAGCAAATCTGATTTAGCCCAGACCTAGATAACACCTTTAAATGTAGCTAAGAGTCATGAAACACTGATCCTTTTGGTCCACCTCTTGAGTCCTGAGACCAGAAGTTGGATGACCTTGTGCTCCTTATAGAGAGGATGCAACATTCAAGGACTCAGAGGTACACCCATTTCTGACCAACATCTCAGGATTTAACTTAACATTTTTAAAATACAAAGTGATTATAGCTTTATTAACTAAGTACCTTTGCCTGCAAATCCCAGAACAAAACCAAATTCACAATTCTCAGTCTTCAATATCTTAAAAAGCAGACTGGAGCTTAGCATGGCTCCTCGGTGTAAAGTTTTTGGAAGGGCCACAAGACATAGAGATGGAATCTGCTTTACCTACTTCCTAGTGGAGTAGGATACAGGAGACCAGTGGTTTTGATTAGTCAGAATAACATGGAAGATCAGTTTAAATGGGTGTTTAGTAAATCTGCAGACAGCTCATGAGGAAGCTGCAGCTTTGAGAATGATAGACAGTGAGTAACGAGATAAAAAAGGTTTCCATCATTGCCAGAGCAGTTACAGGGGTCCAGTGTAGTTTTTGTTACAAAAGGAGAAGGAGGCTCTCTAAAAGTATGTTTGGTTTGAAGGATTTCTTTCTTTGGATGTTTGCATAGCATCTGCCTATGTGAAGGTCAGGAAGAGCTTGCAGGCCCCACCCACACTCCTGCAGCTAGTGAGAAGCCTGCGGAAAGATGAAGCCTTAGCCATCTCTGCTCTGCAGGACCTGCCCATGGAGTTCTTCCCACCACTGTTCAAAGATGCATTCACCAGCAAACAACCTAACATCCCAATGGCAATGGTGGCTGTAATAGTCAGTCTGTTTTCTGGTAGAGCTAAGGTTTGAACCCCCCCAGACCCAAAAGGTTGTCCCAAGTGGAGGGCAGCCTATAAGGGACAGCAGGTGTCTGCCAAAGCTCCTAGAATACAGCTTCTAACACGTGCCTATATCTCTCCATAGGTCTGTGACATTTGGCCAAGTAAAAAACGCCACGCCCCTCAAGCCCACCACAGGTAGCGGCATGGCCACGTAGCCTGAACATCCCCATGTTAATGAGACACCTAGAGGCTTAGCCACGCCCCTTCCCAGTTACTATTTCAAGCTCTCCCCTCCCTGAGGGAGGGCGGATAGGGTCTCACCCACACCACTCTCCACAATTATAATAAATGCCTTAGAACGATTGACTGTCTCTATTCATCTTTATCTGCCATGGGAAACAATGGAACCGCCTTCACCTAATGAGCCTCGAGTCTACCCTCTTTTCAAAGCCGTCTCAGCATTCCCAATGGCAGCAGATATCTACTCAAGCCAATGTAGCTAGCCCACACCCAAGCAGCCCACCCAGTCCCAGTGGGGACCCCAGCCACGCTCCTTTCTCTTCCTTTGGCCCAGACTCAATCTAGCCTTCGGTCCCATTTCATTCCCAGCTCTTCCCCTGGGCATCCAGCGGCATCTGTGATGCCCAGAGCCTGGGAATCCCTCGGAGACAGCTGAGATACATCCCCTGGGAATGGCCAACCCTCTCCCACCCATGGGCTATGTCTTCGCAGAGGCTTCCCATAGCCTGACTGGGAAGAGCACTCGGTCACTTCCCGAGTGTCCACCCTATCCTGCACCGGCTGAATCCAACAACCTGGTCCTTCCCATGCTTTCCTGTGGAAGCCATGATGGAGTCTCCCCACCTGGAGACCTTGAAGGCTGTGCTGGATGGCCTGGATTTGCTGATGACACAAAAGGTTTGACCCAGGTAAGTAAGACCAAGGTAGCGTGGAAGAAGTGTGTGGATGGAGGGAAGTGAATATTCACAAAGTGGTACAAGTTGAATTAGAAGTTCTGATGCCACTATCTTGGAGAAGTAAAGACATAGAAAAGATCAATTGTGTGTGTAGCTCAGATGAGAAACAGATACAGTCAATATGCAATGAGTCTGTTCCTGCCTCTTCAACAGCATTTAGAAATAGAAACAGACTGGTTTCAAGTGATAGAATGAAATGAAGTTGAGAGGTGAGATTAAATAAGATTATAAATTTAGTCCTGCCATCTGACTCTCCTTTCTATTTGACTCACATGCAGTGGCAATGATAAGTGGTCAGTTTGCTGGAGGCCCAACATAATTTTTAGAACATATGGGCTGTAATGGACAATGGTGTCAGCTCTTCAGATGTCATGGGGAAGACTCAATCAGCGATGTGTCATCCCTTGCAAGGAAAGAAAGAGGCCCTGACTGTGTTGATGATTTCCTCAAGTGCATCCATCTTTGTAAACACCTGAAATATTTCTATCAGTGGGCCAAGCAGAGAAAATCAGAAGCTGGAGTTTGGGGCTATCTCTGCCTATAACCCACTGGATGTATTGGGGGTATTTGAGCCAAGCTCAACCCAGGAATTGGAAATAAACTTATTTTGGGACCCAGAAACTCTTCCCAGTCTCTCTCTGTGTGTGCACATGTCTGTCTGTAGGCCCTTCTGTGTCATGGTAACATGTGGAGATCAAATCTCTGTCTCTGTCTTTGTCTCTGTCTCTGTCTCTGTCTCTCTCAGACAGGGTACTACTGCATAGCTCTGGTTATCCTGGAACTCACTATGTACACCAGGCTATCCTCAAATTTACAAAAATCCACATAGTTACCATGACACAGAAGGGCCTACAGACAGAAAGACAGATATGTGCACACACACACACACACACACACACACACATGCTCAATGATAATAAATAAAAGACAAAGGCACATTCTGAAAACATAGCTATGAAGTTTTAGTTTTCTGAGGGTCTTATTAATATGGCAGAGACTGGGAAGAGTTTTTTGCAATTGATGCTGACCATTTCTTCTCACAAATAGAGAATTGAACCTTAAACCCCAAAGGCACTTGAAACCTTCCTTCCACATAGAAGATAAATTTGGGATCAATGTATTCCCTCATACAGGACAAATATTTACAATTGAGATGAGCCACAACTCTCAACCATAAAAACACATAATCCTCTAACTTTATCCTCTGCTGTGGAAATCACACATGTGCATCATCAGTCCACCTGCTATTGGCTTTTGTAGACCAGGCTACCCTCAAATTCACAAAAATCCACATGCCCCCACCTCCCATATGCTGGGATTAAAGGCACTTGCCACCATGCCTAGATTCAGATGACTTTCAAGGCTCAGTTTCTCTTTCCACATGAGGTTCTATGGATCACACTAAAATTTGTGAGCTTGCATGGCAAACTCTTTCCCACCGAGCTATCCTAGGGTTCCACAGACTTTTCTGGTCTAAGCCAAGAGCAAATGAAGCCTTTCCCCAGCCAGTACTCCAAATGATGTAGCAACATGTCAGTAATACTCAGTCAATGCTCATGGAGTGTGCACTGAGTTTTATTGCATATATTTAGTTGCTATTTATAGACTTAGTTTTGGATTCACATTTGAGACAGGGTCTTGTTCTATAGCTTAGGTTGATTTGGAATTCTAACTATATTAGTTAAGGTTCTCTAGAGTCACAGAACTTATGGGTAGTCTCTATATAGTAAGGGAATTTGTTGATGACTTACAGTCTGTAGTCCAACTCCCCGACAATGGTCAGCAGCAGCAGCTGTAAGTGAAAGTCCAAGGATTTAGCAGTTGCTCAGTCCTACAAGGCACGCAGGCTAAGATGGGAGAATCTTCATTCTTCAAATGTCCTTATGTAGGTCTCCAGCAGAAGGTGTGGCCCAGATTAAAGGTGTGTATCACCACACCTGGATCTTGGTCTTGCTTTGTCCCAGGCTGGCCTTGAACTCAGAGATCTCCTTGCCTCAGTTTCCTGGGATTAAGAGAGTGTACTACTTTTCCTGAGTCTAAGCTTTTCATGGCCACTATGCCTCAAGATCTCCATGCCAAGATCCAGGTCAGAAACTTGTGTCTTCAGCCTCATGATCTGGATCACAGGTGAACCTTCTAATTCTGGATTGTAGTTCACACCAGATATAGTTAAGTTGACAATCAGGAATAGCCACTACACTATCTATAATCCTGCCTCAGCCTTCCTCCTAGTCAGATGAGTATTGTGAGCCAACACACCTGGCTGAATTTTATTCACTTGTGACTGACATGATTCAGAATGGGAGTCAGGTTGGTCTTACTCTAGCCCTGACAACAGACATGCGCACAAAATCTCCTGAAGATATCCTCAGAGGACCTTGTAACAACCAATTGACCACAACTGTGAAATCTATTGTGGCATAAAGAACTGAGTTGGATGTTGTCAGTCATCTGCTCCGTTGGCTGCTGAGAAGGCTATATAAGTCAAGAGGATGACTTGTCTCCATTAATGTTAGGGAGGGGTTTTTCTGGAAATATAACAGAGCTGGAAGAGTGCCTGCCCCAAATCACAAACCCTGAGCCCTCTCTCCACCATTGCATAAACTAGACACATTGGGATATTCCTACCATACCAGAACTCAAGAGTCTGAGGCATGATTACCCTTCCAGTTTGCACCTCCAGTCTGTACCCATGAGAGATGGGCATGCCAGCCCCCTGTTCTCTGAATCCATTGCCTGCCTGTCTCCCTTGAGGTCTGCCCTAACCAGGGACACAGGTGAGACCCCTGGCTCAATACCCAAGATCCTCTGGACCCTCTACAGAGCCCTGAAGGCCAATATTTGATCTTTGACAAAGAAGTCAAAATGATACAGTGAAAAAAAGAAAGCATCTTTAACAAATGGTGCTGGTCTAACTGGTAGTCATCTTGTTAAAGAATGCAAATGGGTTCACATTTATCACCCTGAACAAAGCTCATGTACAAATCGATCAAGGACCTCAACATAAAACCAGATACACTGAATCAAATAGAAGAGAAAAATAGGAAATAGCCTCAAATGCATTGGAACAGGGGAAAATTTTCTAACAGAACACCAAATAGCTCAGGCTCTAAGATCAACAATTGATAAATGGGACCACTTGAAACTGAAAAACTTCCGTAAGAAAAAGGATACTGTCAATAGGACAAAAGGGACAGTTTGGGCAAACGTCTTCATTAAACCTACATCCAATAGAGGGCTAATATTCAAAATATATAAAGAACTCATGAAGTTAGACTCCAAAAAAAACCCCCCAAATAACACAATTAAAAAAATGGGGTACAGGGCTAAACAGAATTTTCAATAGTGGAATCTCCACTATTGTCTGAGAAGCACTTAAAGAAATGTTCAACATCCTTAGTCATCAGGGAAGAACTATGAGGCTCTTTAACTTTTAGCCTGCTAGCAGAAGTCACAGGAAGAAAAAGGGATATTTTTTAAAAAAAGATTATAGCATGTATTACTAAGTTGTAAAAAGTTTCCTATGAAAGGTATCTCTAAGAAAAGGGTAAAACAGAAAGATCCTAAGAGGGGCAAGGGAAAATTCTTCTTCTCATCTCTTTGTCCTCAGTACTTATGCATCGTTCAGAATACATGATCATATGTTAAAAAGTTCATCACAAGTTCACAGATAAAATCAAATCATAAATTGAATAGAAGTTTACAACAGAGAATGTTTCCATGCATATCTATTAGGAGTAATTATCTAGCTGATCATCCATCACCTGTCACAGCTCCACAGGCTCACTGAAAGTTAAAAACCATAACTAAGTTATTAGTGAAGTTTTGTATAGATAAACCCAGCCAATATTTTATCTTCTGTCCTAGCGCCTATAAATTGTTAGTTCCCTTTTTATGACCTTTAGTTAATTGTTTTACAACCTCTTGGAATGTGCTCTAAGTAGGAGAAAGTCTAGTTACTAAGAGGCAACTAACTGGTGACACATGGGAGACTGACAGAGTTCTCATTGCAGTTTTGACTATCAGAAAAGGATCTAATAGCAGTCCCACTATAAAAGAGCTTAATAATCACTGATATAATTTTAGGAAATCTTATAAGATCATCATTAAGAATTAACAAGTCAGGTCTGGAGAGATAGCTCAGTGGTTAAGAGCACTTACTGCTTTTCCAGAGGTCCTGAGTTCAATTCCCAGTAATAATATGGTGGCTCACAACCATCTGTAATGGGAATTCGATGCCCTCTTCTTATGTGTCTGAAGACAGTGACAGTGTACTTACATACATGAAATAAATAAATCTTAAAAAAAATTAACAAGTCATCTATTTGTCTATATAGTATCACTACAAAACAGTATATCTTTGTAGATCTGCAGAGATCTGCTTAAAAGGGGTGGGCTAATACCTAGTGATTGTTATATATGTTTAATAAGAACAGGAAAAGCATATTAATAGCAAGAATCCGAAAATGAATTTCTCCTGGGCCTCATGTATAGGAGCAAATCTGTTGTGGATTATAATCTGAAGTAGACCATCTCAGGACGATCACCTGCTAGTTATTAGCTTGTCCTATTATGGTTCTTGACACACACTGGTACAACCACTCTAGAAATCAATCTGGTGGTTCCTCAGAAAATTGGAAATAGTTCTACCTGAAGATCCAGTATACAACTGGGCATATACCCCCAAATGCTCCACAATACCACAAGGACAGGTACTCTAGTATGGTCATAGCAGCCTTGTTCATAATAGCCAGAGACTAAAAGCAACCCAGATGCCCCTCAACTGAAGAAAGGATATAGAAAATGTGGTTCATTTACACAATGGGATACTATTCAGCTAGTAAAAATCAAGGAAATCACAAATTTTGCAGGCAAATGGATGAAAATAGAAAATATCATCCTGAGTGAGGTAATCCAGACCTAAAAGCACATATATGGTGTATACTCATTGATAAGTGGATTATCAGCCCAAAAGTACAGAATACCCATGATACAACCCACAGACCCGAAGAAGTTAAACAGGAAGGAAGGCCCAAGTGCGGATACTTCAATCTCACCTAGAAAGGTGAACAAAATAATCATGGAAGGCAGAGGGAGGGAGGCATCTGGGTGGGAGAGGGAAGGGGAAAGGGGGCAGAATCAGCTATGGGGAGAGAGGAGAGAATCCTAGAGGGTCAGAAGAATCAATGGAAATAGGTAGGTGCCAGGGGTGGGGGTAGAGTGGGGAACCTCTAGAAAGTTTCAGAGACTTGGAATATGACAGACTCTCAGGACTCAATGTGGGTGTCTAAGTCATCAATCAAAGAGCATACAAGAGAGGATCTGTGTCCCCCTGACACATATGTAGCAGAGGACTGCCTTGTCTGGTCTTAGTGTGAAAGGATGAGCCTAGTCCTGTAGAGACTTGATGCCCCAGGGAAGCAGGATTCGGAAAGGCGAGCATTCCCTCAGAGGGGAAGGGGAGAAGGGATTGGTTAAATAACTTTGAGAGGGGGACCCTGGAGGGGAGAAACATTTGGGATGTGAATAAATAAAATAATTAATTAATTAACAATAGAGTTTGAGTCATGAGGATCAGAAGTTTGAGGTCATCTTTGGCCATCTAGCAAGTCTGAAGTCAGCCTAGACTGTACAAAAAGCTGTGCAATAAAGCAAAGCAGGATGAGAGAAAAGGAAATAAAAAATGATAGCTGAGCCAGGCATGGTGCTGTACACCTTTAATGCCAGCATCTAGGAGGCAGAAGAAGGCTCATTTCTATAAGTTTGAGACCAGATCTACATAAGAAGTTTCAGGACACCCAAAGCTATACAGTAAGACCCTGTTTCAAAAACAGAATGAGATTTGAGGCAGGATGGTGGCTCACAATTATCCAGATCAACAGGAAGCAGGAAAGGTATTATCACGTTTGGACAAACAAAAACATGAAAACAAACAATTAGTCAAATATGGCTGTGCACCCCTCTTATTTTAGTGCTCCAGGGATTGAAGAAGCCAGATCTCTGTGTTTTCAGACCCAGCCTGGTCTACATAGTGGCTTCCAGGCTAGTCATGGCTACATAGTGAGATCCAGTCTTCACAAATATCTGTGGGTTGGAGAGATGACAGCTCAGGTTTTTAAGAGCACAAACTGCTCTTTCAGAGGACTTGAGTTCAATTCCCAGTACCAATTTCAGGTCTGGCCTTTGTGGTCACCTTCATCCCTGTAAATGTTTCTCAACACAGACAACCACAAACACATTACTAAAAATAATAAAAACAAATCTTCAAAACATGGGATAAATGAAGCTATCCCCACATAAATTTAATGATTAAATAAATAAATTTATAACTGTGCACTAAAACTAAATAAATATAATTTCTAAGCAGTGTTTTCTTTATGCACAGCAGACTGGTATTATCTTGTTATTAAAGGTGCACAAATGCTTTAATATTTTTAAATGTGTATCCATTTTATGTGTTATGAGTGGTTTGCCAGCATGTATGACTGTGAACCCAGCATATAAGCTGGTGCTTATGGAAGCCAAAAGAGGGTGCTGTACTTCCAGGACTTGGAAGAAGAATTTGAGCCAACATGTGAGTCCTTGAAATTGAACCCCAATCCTCTAGAAGAGTATCCAGTGCTCTTAGCTACTAAGATACCTCTCCAGTCCTTCATTTACAAATTTTTTATAATCTCTTGTTTTCTAGGATGATGATGCATGCATGTAAAAGGTAAGCACTTCCACACTGAACCATATCCCAAGCTCTCTCATAATTTCTTTAGTAATTATTTGTATATTAGTAATATATTTGTACATTAGTTATATATATATATATATATATATATATGTGTGTGTGTGTGTGTGTGTGTGTGTGTGTGTGTGTGTGTGTGTATTCATTCATTCATGTATTCATGTTGATGTTACTTTGTAATACAGGCTGCCCAGGGATTCTTTGGGTAGACAGGCGAATGGCATATATAAGGGAACCTGCCTGCCTGCCTTATAGTTTGGTTATAGTCATGAGCCTGTAATAATAGGTTGTTTCTGCTTTTATGAGAAGGGACTGGATATGCATCCAGAACTAGCCTATAACTCATGCTGTGAACAATGCTGGCTTTCAATAAATGACACTCCATCCTTAACATCATAGTGTATCACTAAGACTGGCCCACAAATAAAGTCTGAAACATTTACATTGGCTAAGACTAGCATCAATAATTTTGTGTCACCTTAAGCAGCACATCATCCCTGAAGATTGACTGTAGGTAGATTCAGTGGTGACTGCTTGGGATAACAAAATCTCCAGGAATTTAAGCAGTGACTCTAGGCTATAGGATTCTGAAATTCTCCATTCCTTACTCTGAGATTCATTTTTATTTGCTTAACTGTTTGATTTTGTGTGTATAGTTTTGATATAAGACAGGTTATCAAGTTCTCAAAGCTATCAGTTAACACTGTAACAAGATGATCTTGAACTTCAAGATCCTGATGCCTTTCTCTCCCAAATAAAGGAATTTCAGTTATGCACACCATGATTCAATTGTATCACAATATCTAAGAGCCTTTAGACTCCACACACCCTTTTCTAAAAGTGGCTTCCTGTCATGACCAGATTCCCTAATCCCCACCCAGCTCATCTTCCAGGGGTCCTAGATAGTCTGGGAACTGATTGAATCAAATGAATCATCCAGATGTTCCAAGAGCTAGGGACAAGATGAAGACAGGAGCCCATTCATGTCCTACCCCATGATCACTGACTGCTAATACTGGGCCACAGTATCAAAATTTTGGAGGGGAAAGGCCTGCCTGGCTTCTATGAGATCATGTTTCACAAATAATTTTTATTTTGAGTGAAGAGCAAGATCAGCAGCTACAATGATCTGAGCAAAGATGCTCTATGGCTCAGATCCAGGGTCTTCAGCCCAAGCTAGATCTGATAGAAACAGATGTGGAGGAGGACATGATCTCATCTGATGGGAATATCTTAATGACCAAGTTCTACTTAGTCACCCTATTATCTTTTAGAACCTCAGCATCACAGGAAGGTGGGCTCCCAAGTAAGAGCTTGTCATGAAGATCTGGTCAGAGTGTCATTGTCTTTCTCCATGTAAACTATCCCAGAAAGGCCTACAGTCATACCAGGCATCAGAAATCAACACTGGGGATCAGCCCTGCCCCTCCTTTATTATTCCAATATTGTCAAACTTCGCCCCAAGTATCCTTTGCCCATTTAGCAATCTTGGCTACCAATATTTTTATAAATACATCTAACAAAGAAAAAAAAAACCAAAAGGCTTGTCACATTCTTTATTGATACCTGGTTTTACAGATACAAGGGAACACAATGGCTAGACATATCTATTATGCAGTTACTAAGGACTTGCAATTCTTTTAGACAGGATAGGGACTTCTGTCCATCTCCCGGAACCATGAATGTGCAGGACACTGACCAGAGGTTGGGAGACCTGAAGAACAGGGTTTCAAGGTCAGGTGGTCTATAATCTGACCTTAGAGGTGTCTGCTAGTGACCTCTTGAATCTGTAAGTGGGATAAGAGAATGAGGAGTTCGAGGCCAGCCTAAGGTATAATGCACCATTAGAAGTAAAAAGGATTAAAAACATTGCTAAGCCTCCATTCCTTTGCTCTTAATTGTTTTTTTCTGTTTCAACTATTTTTTGATGCTCTCTCAGCTCTACTAGCTTGACTACCCCGAATTGCAATCTGCTGCTCATTCACCAAAACTCCTTTTCTCAAGCTTTGGTTTTGCATACATTGAAGACTGACTGTATGACCCACTGGGCAGATGCACAAGTGGGAATGGCAGGATAGCTTTATTGTACATTGCGAGGCATTATGGAACAAAAGCTTAGACAACACAGTATCCCTTCATCCCTGTGTACAGTCAAAGAACTGTCCTGACTATAATCTTGAGAACCAATTAACTGAGCATACCACAGAGAGAAAATCAGGTTCGCAGGATCTTACCATGGTTTCATACGTAGGAGAAAGTCAGTGAAGAAATCAGTCCTGACAGGAGTTTGGATTACTGCTTGCATCACACTGAGAAATGTCCAAAACCATGTGTTCTGGGTCCTCTGGACAGAAGACCAGTCGCTAGGCATTACTTTCTTAGTACCCAGAAGGAATATTTCTGTTGTTATTCTAAGCACTCACAAAATGTGGTCTTCTTTTCATAGATACAATGTGTATCACAGTCATAACAGGAATAGGTACTAAAGCAGATTGACTTGGGCTGCCTTACAGCCATGAGAGTGTTCATGAGCTCAGCACAAAGCTGAGAAAATATTTCTACCTGAACATAACCCCATTCATTATAGACCTCTACTGGAGCAGGGTAACGTTCCATGGTCAGCTGGCTCATGTTGTCGGTGCAGAAGGTCCTTCAGAGCATCCATGGAGATGTTATTGTCATAAAAATTGATGCTAGTGAGATGGGTGCATTGGGTCAGGGCAGAAGAAGGATACTGAGGTGAGAATCATTCATCCTATAGTCTTTTAATTCTAGAGTCTGCAGAGTGTCTGCAACACTCTCTAAGAAAAATTTGAGAAGCAAGACTTTCAGTGTAGTTAAAGAGACACCTTTCAAGCACAGATGTTTAAGCTGACAGTAGTTCCAGTGCTGGAAAAATGACTCCAAGTCTGACTGAGAGATCTGGCACAGAGTGATGGTCAGGGACACCAAGGGAACCCCCAGATACCTAGAGAGAGAGAGAGAGAGAGAGAGAGAGAGAGAGAGAGAGAGAGAGAAAGATCACATGGCTGGGGTCAGAGTGATCTTGGGATGGCATCCATTGTAGTCTGTTGGGAGTTGGCTTACACAAACTACACTATTTTGGCATGAGGGTATTACCTTCATGGTAGTACTGGCTATTCCACAGCTACCTATCCTAGTCTTCCATGACAAGCAGAGACCTAGAGTTACCCATTAGGCTAAGAGGGCCCATAGGAAGAGGAAAGTTGGAATTAACATGACCATATATCAAGATCCCTTCTAAAGAATCATTGGCTCCCTGTCATAAGTCTCTTCATCTCTTCACTCTTTACCCCTGACCATCCCATCTACCCCAGCCTTTGCATTCCCTGATCCACTTAGCCTAGTCCTGGTCACAAAAGAGATGTATGTCTAGGAATTAGGGGAAGGCAAAGGTCTGTTCTCCCAGATCTTATGGAAACACCAAGTTCACCTGGGAATCACCTGCAGATCTGAGCCCTCCCTATGAAGAGGCCTCTTCTCTTTTCCATTCCTTCACAGTAGATCAGATAGAACTGCTGTGGAGGAAACCTCACTAGATATGACTCACAATAATGGTCTTCTACAATGGCAGCTCTCTCCATTCAATTTACCCCACTTTATTGCTCAGTTTTGTGAGTGGTCACATGAGCCCTGATTCAGTTAACATGGAACAAAATCACGTTTACATGTTCTTAGTAAAATGTACAGTGGCCTGCAGATATTAGTGCCCACTACTCTCTTATGTCAAAAAGAGAAGTTTGCTCTGGTAACAGCAACAGTTCTCCATCCTTTCTTACCTGAACAACTCATTCATGTGGTCTTTGAGAAAATAGACATCATCAATAGTGAGATGGTGGAGATAGCTGAGTTTGGGGAACAGAGAAATTATCTTGGTGATGTTCCCCTCCTCCAAGGGTGTGTAAGTACTTTTTCCGAAGATGTGTATGAGTGTGAGTTTGTAAAGATTTCTCATCTTGATGATGCAAGGTACACGTTTGGCCAATTTGGATAGATTTTCCTCTGAATTCAGTTCCAACTCCTTGATGAACTCTGGCTGTAAAATTTTTAACACCTTCTTGACTTTGGACACTTCTTTTCTTTTTCTTTCTTCTTTTCTTTTTTCTTTTTTTGTTTTTTTGAGACTTTGGACACTTCTAATGCTCCGATCTCCAACTTCTCACAGCACAGATACAGGAAACCCTCTCTTTCCTTTGCCCACTGCAACAAATGTGTCTGGTGTTTATCTTCATGCCTAGAAGACTTAAAGGAAAGATCACTGAACACCCTCAAACTTGCCTCCTTGAATGGCCCTCTACGACTCACTTCTCAAGCATGGTTTCTAATGATTTGTCTCTACCTTCACTTCCAGCCTGCATATCCCAGGAGTCATGGTGTACATTCCTCAAGCATCCCCATCCTATGGATAAAACAGGGGATGAGTCAGAAGGGAAATTGAGAGCCAAGGCTTTTTTCATCATCTCTGATGCTATTTGTCCCCTGTTCTGCTATCTTCTATAAACTCATGGTTTTCAGTGTATGTCCAATACAACCTCTAGCTTGCTAAGCAAGCACACTTTGCCTGAGCCACATCTGGAGACCAGTCCTGTTTCTCTCCACTCAGTTGCCTTGGATTTCTGCCAGCTCCTATTTCTTTTTGTTTGTTAGCTTTTTAAGACAGGATTTTTCTGTGTATCCCTGCCTCTGTAGCTCTATAGACTAGGCTGGCCTCAAGTTTAGAGATTCACCTGCCTCTGTCTCCCAAGTGCTGGGATTAAAGGTGTTTGCCACCACCTCCCTGAATGTCATCCCTATTTCTATTATCCAGCAGAGACACAGGGACATCTGCACCAATGTGTATCTCATATTTAATTTGCTGTAAGGACTCAAAAGATTTTCAGGCCCCTATAGGCCTCTGAGACACCAGCCAAAGCCTCTGATCCACCTTTCACCTCATTCTTCTAAACCCAGATTTCCCTACATGGTATTTGGCTTACCTGGGGCAATACTTCCATTTCAGCCATGTGCTAATGCCATCAAGTATAGCCTGGAAGATCTCCAAGTTGGGCCTATCTATCAGCAACCTAACAAGAAGGCAAGGGTAGGGCCAGTATTCCACCAGGATCTTAATCATCTTTGCTTTTCTCTGAGTGTCAGTCTCCTTGAGCAGTGGTGGGAAGAGCTTCCTTGGTAGGTCTTGCAGAACAGAGATAGTCAGCACCTCCTTCTTTACCATGCACTGTGTAGCCAGCTACAGGAGTGTAGGTGAGGCTTCCCAGTCCATTCTGATGGATCTTTAGGGAAATGAAATGATCCTGGGGAAAAATTTAGGAGAAAATGTATTTTCAGGGTCTCTCTTATGAGGCTTTTAACTCCTCATAGTAAGCATCTGTCTCCATGGTGGCCACAATGGAGACTCGAGTTTTCTCCATTTCACTCACTACTTGGTGGTCTCAAAAGCCAACTCCCCATATGGGCAGCATGTGGAACCTTTCTCAGTCATTCATGTTCACCATTGTCCATCCAGTTCCAAACTTTGCTACTTACTCGGAATCCCATATCCCTTTGGAAAGGGGCCTCCAGGAAAAAAAACAGAGCCCCATTCCTTATAGTAAAAACAATATTAACCACCTTTCAGAGAGGATGGAAAAAAAGCTATATACTGAATTAACCCATATTCTGGTTTCAACAAATTGATCCTGTCTGGCAAAGACAGGGAAGAGTCTATGAAATGGTGAAATTGCATCTCTCTCTCTCTCTCTCTCTCTCTCTCTCTCTCTCTCTCTCTCTTCATTTATCAAGACTGTGTCTCTGGGTAACAGCCCTGGTTGTTCAGGAACTGACTTTGTAGACCAGGTTGCCCTTGAACTCAGAGATCTACTCTGCCTCTGCCTCTGCCTCCTAAATGCTGGGACTAAAAGAGTTTACTACCACATCTAGCTTACTTTTTATTTTCAATGTTTTAGATCCAGGTTTAGGGAACTAGCTATGCCATACTACTTTAGAGCATAGAGCATACTGGATGTGTGTAGGGGGTCTTGTCTGTCTTTTAGCAGCTTATTTGTTTCTATTGAGACAGGGTTTCACTATGTAGCTGAGAGCTGGCCATGTAGTCCAGACTGGACTCAAACTCACTTTTTTTTTTTTTTTGAGACAGAGTTTCTCTGTGTAGCCCTGGCTGTCCTGGAACTCACTCTGTAGACCAGGCTGGCCTCGAACTCAGAAATTCACCTACCTCTGCCTCCCGAGTGCTGGGATTAAAGGCATGCGCCACCACTGCCCCGCTTCAAACTCACTCTTAAGATCTTAGAATTGGACACTAGCCAATATGATGTCACCTTATTGCTCAGCCTGTTCTTTATTCAAACATTTGCCTTTCAAATACTGAATGGATGTCGAGCTTGTCAGCAAAAGCTAAAAATTTCAACACTTTAGAGGCAGAGGCAGGAGGATTCCATGTAGTCAGTCTATCTAGTCTTTACTTTAAGTTTTAGGTCAGTCTAGTTAAAGAGATTTTGAAAACAACAAAAACAAGCAAGAATAATATGGATTGATGAGTCCCTTTGTTTCTGATAGAGGTTGTTGTTTGGTGAAGGGTCTTGATCCTGGCCCGTGCTAGGCAAGTACTCAACCAGAGTTGCATTCAACTCAATCCATTCCCTTCATTTTATATATGGTTACTTCATGTGCCCCAGGCTATCCTGGAACAGGAGATTGGGTTCCCTAACATCCCTAGTGACAGAATCCTAGGAGTGTGTGAGCAGTCCACCTGGCATCTTTTTATGTCTGTTTTAGTAGTGAACTTGTCAATTGACCAGGCTGAAGCAACAGCATTTCTATAGTCATAGTCCCCCAAATCACTGTGTCTTGTGGTCTCTCCTAACAAATCTGTCCCCAGGCATGGTTTTTGTTTGTTTGTTTGTTTTATTTATTTATTTTTTAGTATAGAATAGAGTTTATTCAGGGCATGGGGAAGGGAGTTAAGAGAGTAGTAGAGGCAGAGAAGGGAAGGGAGAGAGAGAGAAGTAGAGGCTGGCCATAAACACACAAGTGAAGAGAGAATATGTGGGGGGAAGAGAATGGGGGAAGTGGGGGAGGGAAGAGCAAGGGAACAGGAGAAGAGCAAGAGCTCAAGAGAGCAAGAAGACAAGAGCCCCCAGGCTTCTTTTTAAGATACTGCTAAAAATAATTTCAATTAGTTGGGTGGTGGTGGCACACCTTTAACCCGAGCCTTTGGGAAACAGAGGTAGCTGAATCTGTGAGTTTGAAGCCAGTCCGGTCTACAGAGTTGAGTTCCAGGATAGCCAGGGCTATACAGAGAAACCTTGTCTCAAAAAATAAAATCATATCAATTAAACCACAAAACTGCAACCCATGAAGGATTATTCATGGGATTGTAAACAAGCCATAACTGAAATCCCAACACAGCAGAGAAGTGTGGACAAAGCTAGAAGACCAGAAGTATAAGACCAGCCTGGGCTCTATGAAATCCTGTCCCCAAACCCTCAAACTACTGAACAAGCTAAAACTTAAATTATAGCCTACCAGTCATCTCTCATTAAACCTAACTAAACCAAAACTAACACACAAACAAAAAATTCCAATTTGTCTTTTGAGTAAAATTTATTTTTTGTGTGTATGGATATTGGGACTGCATGTATGTATAAGCATTATTTTCATGCAGTACCCAGATGGTCAGCAGAGAGCTTAAGATGCATTTCATATGTCTGTGATCTCTGACATGGGTACTGGCAAAGGAAACCAGGACTTCTGGAAGAGAAGCCAGTGTGGTATCTCATCTGCTGGGCCATCTCTCCAATCCTTGGAGAAAAATTTTAACGCCTGGGACTTAACACATAGTTGAGTTACTTAGAGTGATTGCCTGGAATGCAAGAATCCCAAGATTTCATTCCTACTGCCATTTTGTCCTGGAATATACCTAGAATCCAACACTGAGGAGTTGTAATTGAGAATATCATATATTCAAGTCAACCTCGGTCACGTACTGACACGAAGGCCATCACGGGCTACAAATGAAGAAACAGGCCCATGGCCTACACTCCATTTCTTCTGAGGTGCAAAGAGGGATTGACAGTCAAAGTCAGCCTTTGTTAGAGAGTTTATGACCAAATGAGATTCCATCCCAAATAAAAAGTCTAAAAGTTTTAAAATGAACACATTTTACTCCATAATCATAATAATCAGGAAGTTGAGGCTGGGAGATGGTTCAAGGTCATCTTGTGTCACATATGCTTTCTAGACATTGCATTCTATATTGTTACCCTGTATCCAAAAAGGGAGAGGAGTTTTAAAATACATTTAGGACTTAATTTTTGTACTCATGAGGATGAAGCCAGTAAATTCCTGCATGCTTGAGGATAGTGTGTACTATCGAACCAGAATGTAGTACAAAAAGCAAAGAAACAAGTTTAATGTGCATCAAACAAATCATAATTCAAGACACTGGCTTTCTCCCAGAAAAATCCCAGCTGTTGGGAAGCTGAAAGCAGATCTGCTGGGAATTCAAAGGTTCATTGTCTACAGAGTAAGGCCTGGTCTCAAAAACCAACCAAACACAAGACAATCACGTAATATGAATCACAATATGGAGGAACATGCAGGTCAACCCAGCACTCAGGGGGCTCAGACAAGAGGACCTTGATTCCCAATACAGTGCAGCTACCTGGCCAGGTCCAAGAGAACCTGTACAGCATTGTGATGCCCTGTCTCAACACTTGAAATTCAACCAGAAAAGCAAAGGATATTGGAGGTGAAAGGAGACCTGAATTTTGAACTGAGCCCAATGTCCATGTGAAGAGAAACTCCAGGATCCCCTGTGCAGTCTTATACCTAAAATGTCTCTGAATGAGTTAGGGTGTCCTGGCCTAGGCAAAGGGCTTACCTGATTAGGACACAGGTGGCAGGCTCAAGGGATCTGAGTGTCTTCTCTGGCTCCAATGGCACATTTACAGAGTTTTTTCCTCTTGCCCCTTATCAGCTCCACCACTAACAAAAGCTGTCATCTGATTGGATGGCTTTGCTCCACCCATTTAATCTTATATGGAATTTCTTTCTCAGTAGGCGCTAAACCAAAGCTCACTGGAAGAAAGAAGAAATGAACAAACAAAATCCTGACTTTGCAATGAATATTAGGGGTCCATGGTTGAGTTCATGTCACAGCACTGATTCATTTATTATTTTTTTTAATTTGTTCAATTATTTGGTTATTTATATACTTGACTTGTATTTACTTCGGGGACAGTGTCTTACTCTGTAGATAATCTTGATTTGGACTATCAGCAATCCTTCTGCCTCTTCCTTCCTTCTGAGAAGATTACTGTTTTGATCCAGCACAGCCATCTGAATTATATTCATAAGTGACCCAGTAAGTGAGGATGAGTTAGGTCAGGATTTGGTCTGGGCCTGATAATAGAAAAACCTTTAGAAAAAAAAACCGGAAGTTAATATTTCCACAACTGTGACTGTGTTCTGGAGTTCAAGGCTGAGCCTGGTGCTCTGTAAGTCATCAGTTGTGGCAGTTTGAGAAGGCTGAGGCAGGAGGATGCCAGACAGGTCCATTCAAAGCCTTCAGCTGCACAGCAAGATTGAGGACAGCCTGAGTTAATAGACATCATTTTTTTCTAATCTCATGTAAATCCAAACCAAAACAAAGAAAGTGGGCTTTGAGAGAGAAGCTGCCCTTGGTGTCCTAGAGGGTAAGGTTTTTGGAGAAAGGACCAGCCAGCATACTGACCACAAAAAAGAGGAAATTGTGGCTGGGTAGTGAGCAGGGTGTAGTGGTTCACACCTGAAGTCTTAGCACTTGGGAGGCAGGCGCAAAAGAATCTTGGAAACTACATAGGGAATTCTTGCCCAGCCACTGCATCACAATGATACTCCATCTCAAAATTGAAAACAAAACAAAACAACTATTTTTTTTCTTAAACAAGGGAACTGTGCAGATCGTGAAAGAGAACAATTGGCAGTGGTGTTGACATTAAGCCTAACTACCAAAGTTCATGTACAGGAACCCACATGCTTGAAGTTGAGAAACTCTCCCCTGGATGATATCCCACCGCAATATCTATCTCTCATGACTGTCCCCCAAAATACATAAATAATAAATAGATGGAAAAAATATATGGAAGCTAAGCAAGATTATGGCATAAGCTTATGTCTCAGAATAGAGGACACTCTATTCTGAAGAAAGATTGCTGTAAGACTGAGTCCAGCCTAAACTACTGAATGAAACTTTTATCTTACCCAACCAACAACAGTGGAAGTTGGGACTCAAGGCAGCTCACATCCAGTCAGGAACTCCATGATGTTTTCAAGGTGGAGATCCTCACCACCCAAATCTCTCTCTCTCTCTCTCTCTCTCTCTCTCTCTCTCTCTCTCTCTCTCTTTCATACAATAATAAATAGAATAAGATAGGTTAAAAAAAGAAAGGAAGGAAAGAAAGAAAGCCTAAAAGTCCTGTGCTAAATGCCATTGTGGTTATGTGCTGACTTCCATAAAACAGAACAGAGCGTGGAAGACTCTTCAAAGTCCATGCTATCAACAGAAGTCTAACTAAGAAATGTGGTGATTCCTAGGATAGGGACACTTCAGGCACAATTCCATTACAATGGACACTTGATATAGTATTTGACATTTGATATAATTATGTCACATCAACACTGACAGAGCCTAACAGTCTATAACCTAAAGCTCAGGAAGCATTGCAGAAGATGGGATGGAAAGAATGTGAGAGCCAGAGATCAGGAAGTTAACTGGGAGACTGTGTCTCCTAGGAATGCAAGAAGTTACACCCTTAAATTCTCACAAACATTGTTACCGAAGCATGAGCTGAACATGAACAGTACACATGCCAAAGTCTCCAGAAGAAAAACTACAGGCCCCAACTCTACACAAAGAACTAAGGAACACAGAAAGTAGACAAATGTTCTTTCCTAGGCAAGAACACACCATTTGGATATATTAGTACAAAATGGTCAGCCCTGAAAACATACATGAGTACTATACTAACACAATATGTTAGAACAAGTATGTATACACATATACATATATGTATGTAACAGCAACTACTTAAAGAAAGAGGCCATAAATGTGAGATAGAGCAATGTGGGAGACATGAGAGGTTTGGATGGGCATCACTTTCTACAGAAGGCCAGCACTTCTTTTATTATGTAGCATCATAGTTTTGTTAAATTATTATATTTATTATGTATAGTATTATTGTTATATAATTATGATTATAAAACAAAGTATTAGGAAATACTTAATTTTTCTTTTTTTAAATACTTATTTTAACCACATGTGTGTGGGTGTTTGCTTGTCCAGAGCACAGGGCCAGATAACCCTGTAACTGAATGGAGTTACAGATGGTCATGAGCCACCATTGAAGTGCTAGTACTGAATCTGGGTCTTCTGCAAGAGCTACCAGTGCTCTTACTCATTCACCTATCTCTCTAAGGCCCTCTATTTCCCCTGAATTGAGCCTGTGTCTGGTGATTCCTAGGCTGATCTCAAACTCACTGTGCTGGCAAGGAGGATCTTGAACTTCTGATCCTCCTGCCTTTGGGTCCTGAATGCTTGCTTTTCAGCTGGGGCTCACCACACTCACTGTACACAGTGTTTCTTGCAGCAAATCAGACCCAGGGTTTCTTGAATGCTAGCCAAGTAGTCTAACAAGGGAGCTTCAAACAGTTATAAGTAATTGTTTTGTTTGTTTCTTGTGATAAGATCACGTGTTCATATTGTCTTCAGAATCCTTGTGCAGCTGAAACTGGCCTGGAACTCCTGATTATCCTGCCTTTAGCTTCCAAAATGCTGGTCTTACAAGCATGAGCTAGCATGTCCAGTCCTGATTTTTCCCACCTGGGAAAACCAGATAAACCTGTTATTACTACATCATTCAAGCATTTTCTATTTGATGGTATCATACTTTTAGCAAGAAAACCCTGGGGCTAGAGTTAAGGGCACTAATTGCTCTTATGGAGGATTCAAGTTCAGTTCCCAACACATAGGTTGATGACTCACAACAACCTATAACTCCATCTCAAGGGGATCTAACATCCTCCTTTGGCCTCTGCTGCCAACTGCACTCATGGGTACACCCTTACATTCAGATATACGCACGTACATACGTTAAAACTAAAATAGAATTTAACAAAATAGGAAAGGAGAAGCTTTTATTAGTGATACTGTTTTACCTTTTAAAAATTCTTAATTTTGAGCTGGAGAGATGACTCAGTAGTTAAGAGCACTGACTGTTCTTCCAGAGGTCCTGAGTTCAATTCCCAGCAACCACACGGTGGCTTACAACCATCTGAAATGGGATTCGATGCCCTCTTCTGGTGTGTCTGAAGATAGCGACAGTGTATTCATATAAATAAATTAAAATAAATAAAAATAACTTTAAAATAATTCTTAATTTTTATTTTGCTTTATGAGGTTGAGTGGTTTCATCTCTGGTTCCTGCGACTGGAGTTGCAAACTTCTGTGTTGTGAACAACCATAATACTATAGTGGATGGGAAATCTTTTGGAAGAATAGTCAGAGCTCTTAACCACTGAAAACTCTCCAGTACCCAATAATCATTTAGCTTTTTGTTTTATTTTGTCTTTTGAGATTACATTGTGTAGATCTGAAATTCTGTGGCGATAATAGTTTAGCCAGATGTTTGCCAGAAGCATGTAGTGGTTGCTCAAAAGTCTGAAGCAGGAGAATTTCTAGAACCTAGCTACACCTTGGTTCTCACGCACTTTTCCCTAAAGCTCATTCAGTTCCCATACCTAATGTTCTCTCATTGTATAGAGGAGCCAGCAGGATGCAGACTTTTCTTATTTAGGACCTGAGACACCAGCTTCACTTCCTGCATGGGATCTTTCTTTCTGTCCTTCTCTCGGATCACTATTTCACAGTGCTAAGATCAATATCCAGGGGTTCTGGCTTGCTAGGCATAACTTTTCTTCCAGGGGTGGCAGTACACCTTTAATTTCAGCATGCAGCAGATACAGTAGGTAGATCTCCAGGTATTCAAGGCTGTCCTTGACTACATAAGGAATTCCAGGATAGCCAAGGCTATATGCACAGTCCCTATCTTTCAAAAAACCAACCAAACGACCAAACAAAAAACAAGTAAACAAAAATACAAAAGGGTATTTCCTCAGATGTCCACAAAGCTGTCTTTTACTACTTAGCATTCTTTATTCTATAATACAGGTTGGACCCTCTTGCCATGCATGTGGAAAGAGTCAGAAAGACACCTCCAGCCATTGCTTCATGCTTCCCAGCAGACCCACACACCTAGAAGCCCTCTCTCAGATGGGCTCTTAAAGATCAAGATTCTCTAGTAGTCTTCCTTTAGAAGTTGCTGTCCTGCTCCTAAGTTTTTTGGGACCCACATGAAGACCAAACAGCACATCTGATACATGTGTGTGGGGAGGCCTAGGTCCAGCCCATGTATGTTCTTTGGTTGATAGTTCAGACTCTGAGAGCCCCTAGGGTCCAGGTTAGTTGTCTCTGTTGGTCTTCCTGTAGAATTCCTATCCCCTTCAGTGCCCCCAACCCTTCCTTCTATTCTTCCTTAAGAGTCCCCAAGTCCATCCACTGTTTGCATGTAGATGTCTGTATCTATATGAGTCAGCTGCTGGTAGAGCCACTCAGAGGACAACTTGCTCCTGTCTGCAAGGATAACAGAGTATCATTAATAGTGTTAGGGCTTTTTGCTTGCCCTTGACATGGGTCTCAAGTTGGGCCGAATATTGGTTGGCCATTCCTTCAGTCTTCGCTCTATCCCTTGTCCCTGCATTTCTTGTAGACAGGATAAATTTTGAGTTGAAAGTTTTGTGGTTGGGTTGATGTCTCTATTGTTACACTGGGGTTCTTGTCTGGCAACAAGAGGTGGCCTCTTCAGGTTCCATATCCATGACGTAGTTAGTGAGTCACAGCTAAGGTCACCCCCTTTGATTCTTGTGCACACCCTTTATTGCAGGTTTCTGTGACATCCTGGAGACCCTCCCACCCCCATCTCCTCACCTTGGTCAGTTGCAGATTTCCATTCATTTTAATGGCCATCTGGCCATTTCTCCTGTCCTTCCTCACACCTGATTCTAAACACCTATTCCCCCCCCCCCCCCATTCCTCCTCCTTCTCCTCCTTTCCAGTTCCCTTCCTCCAGCTGCCTCTTATGACTATTTTATTCTCCCTTCTAAGTGAGATTCAAGTTTCCTTGCTTGGGCCTTCTTTCTTGTTTAGCTTCTTTGGGTTTGTGGAGTGTAACATGATACCTGTATTTTTTTATGGCTTATAAATGAGTACATAATATGTATGTCCTTTTAGGACTGGGTTACCACCTTACCTGTAAAATTCATGATATCTTTGTTTTTAATAGCTGAATAATATTCAATTGTATAGCTGCACTACATTTTCTTCATCCATTCTTCAGTTGAGGGACATCTAAATTTTTTCCAGTTTCTGCCTATTACAGATAAAGCTGCTATGTGTCAAATGTCTTTGTGGGATGTTGGAGCATCTTTTGGGTACATTCCCAGTAGTGGTATAGCTGGGTCCTGAGATAGAACTATTTCCACTTTCCTGAGAAATTACCAAATTCATTCACAAAGCAGTAGTATATAATTTGTGCTTCCACCAGCAATTGAAGAGTGATTCCTTTGCTCTATCATGCCTTCTTCTGAATAACCTTTCCAAAGGGGAGTGAAATTCAAAGAAGCAGCATTTAGTTTCTGGTGGGACAAAGGTAAATTGTGTCTGTGTTGGTTCTTGTGAGAGACTCTACATGCTGAGCCTGATGAGGGTTTGGACTTGAGACCACTAGAGGGTACAACAGGGGACACAGAGTTCTTTGTTGTTGGCTATTCTCCTGAGAAAACTGTTCAGACATGGATTTAAGCCAACAGAAAGTCTTTATTACCCAGCCTATACTTGATAAGATAGATATATGTGTTCAAGGTATTTTAAGAACAAACACCATGTCCTAGGTTGATATACTTCCGTTAGCAAGAATAGCCAGAATCTGAATAACAGAAGCCAAAAGCGAGGTTAGCACATTTAGAGATTTTCCTATAACTATGGACTATAATGTATTAGGTTTTGTTTTTGTATTGGCTTGTGGTACTTTCTTCATGCTAAGTTTTGTGGCCTGAATGGTACATCCACCACGAAATCAGTTGTGCTGAGGTCTGGGTCCTATTAAGGTCAGTGGCCCTCTTTTATTAACCATGGTGCCACGCCCCCTCTTCCCCAGTGTCTATTTTCATTTTTTATCTAAAAACTTTAATATTTGCTTTGGAGCAGTGGTTGGATTTGGGTTGGACATGGTGAACCTAGTGAGGTGGATGCTTGCAAGGGCTTTCCTTGTTGCAGTTAGTGGAATGAAATCTTTGAGAACAGAAGATGAAGAATCATGGTGTAAATTGCCTGATCCTTTTCAAGTCTTACTGCCAAGCTGTTCTCTGACACTTCACCAGAGCTTTCTGTATTGTTGGTTGGGACCTGGTTTCATTATGTAGATCAGGGTAGACTCAAGCTTTTGGCAATCCTCCTGCCTCCTGTAATGATGTGCGTAATGATGTTAGAGATACCATATCAACTGAGCTGCATCCTCAGAATCAAAGTCACAAGATGAATGTCCTCAAACCATCCTTGTCTTTTGGATGACACAGCATCTAGCACAGGTCTAAAACCCTAGAAGAGATTCATGATGGAGACCATGCCAAAAGTCCTTTAACAGTGACATTCTCTGCTTTATATTTCAGGTCAGTCATAAGGAACAGTCCTGTAAACCCTGAGCTGACTCACTCTCAGAACTATGCTGTTCACATAAGAATAAAATCCACTTAGGTGTGGCAGCTTACAGCATATCATAGGGAAGTTTGAGGCAGAGGGTTTTGAGAGTTCGAGCCTAGTATAGGCAACATACCAAGTTCCAGCTAACCTTAGGTACACCATGAAACCCCTCAAAAAATTAAACAAAACAAAACCAAGTTCACAAATCCATAACTAACAAGTTAGTATTCAATAATTTGGTCAATGAATGAGTTCCTAACTATTTATTGCTCTAGTTTACATTCCTTTCCTGGATTGAGATCTTATCCAATCCACTCTGGCACCATCTAAATCCTACAGTGAGGAAGTGTGTATAGATTCAACTATGAAATCAGACTTCAGATTTTTCTGGGAGATTGTGGTTACAAAGGGGGTGGTTCTGAAGAACCATCAACTCAGGACCCCCATGAGACCAACAGGACATGACCCCAGTGTAATTAGCAAAGGATTTTTAATTAGACAGCTCGAGCTGGACCACCATGAAATGGTGATCCTGAGCGCTGAAATGGTTGAATATTTAAGGGCAAAACTGCAAGCAGGTGGGGGCTTGGGAACTTTGTCAAGGCTTGCAATCCATCAAGGTTTGCAGAACAGTGATGTTACACAAGGCTGGTCAAGGATGTGGTTAGTTCCTGGAACAGTCTGCACCTTCAGTCCAGGAACTAAGAGTAGGTCAGGCACAAAATGGAATCTGAAAATCAAGATGGCGTGAGTTATGCTGTCTTTTTAAGCCTCTCAACCTTAAGCCTTATTGTATACCTGGAATTGGACTGATTGTTACCTGGAATCCTTTTCCCTAATTGTACGCTGTTTTAAATATGCTGACAATAAACTGTCTGGCATTAGACTTCCCGAAATCTGATCCAGGTTGAAGTAAATTTGCATAGCACATTTTATTATTATCTACTTGCAGGGACTCCCCTCACCAGGCACATAAATGTGGGGGACATGACCCTAGGAGAAGGTAAGAACATTTTCTTTTAATAGAAATTAAGGGCTTAGGGGGTCTTTTCACTGAAAAGGGGTGATGACCTCAGAGTGAGACAGTAGAACTAAATATGGGCTTTTCTCAGTCTTCTGAGACCAAGCATTTTAAAAAAATTATTAAAATATGTGTTAAGCTCTAAAGTACAAGCCAGGAAGTGATAGTACATGCCTTTAATCCCCAGCACTCAGAAGGCAAAGGCAGGTGGATCACTATGAGTTTAAGGCCAGTCTGGTCTACAGAGCAAGCTTCAGGACAGTCAGTGCTACACAGAGAGACCCCATTTCAAAACAAAAAAACAAAAAAACAAAACCAAAACAAAACAACAGCAACAACAACAACAACAAAAACAAATGAAAAACCCAAACAAACAAACAAAAACAAAGGAAGGAAATATTCAGAGCAACAGTCCTGCAACTTTATACACATAGGACCTAAAGCAAGCTGACCCATGAGAAGGATAATAAAGTCCCTGTCAA
This sequence comes from Rhynchomys soricoides, assembly GCA_019843965.1. Classification (NCBI taxonomy): domain Eukaryota; kingdom Metazoa; phylum Chordata; class Mammalia; order Rodentia; family Muridae; genus Rhynchomys; species Rhynchomys soricoides. The sequence goes on along the minus strand of JADRCH010000526.1, from coordinate 37,471 downwards.
TTATTGAGAGAGGGTGGGGTGGGGATTCTTTTGACTTACAGGGCATTGACACAAGTTTGGGACTTGCCCTCTTCTAAGGATCTGACTGAACTCGCTCCCATGCTCTGAGAACTACCTGTCAGCCCTTTCTGCCCAGGACTGGCCAGAGGAGAGCAACACCCGAGGAATGACAGGTGAGACAGGGCTCCCCTGCCACAGCTAGCTTGGCTGTGGTTTATTAGACGGAGGATATTCTCTTCCCCTGGCCGTCAAATTGATGTTTAAATGAATGTTCAAGTTTTAGTAAAAATACTAAAAGCAAAATTTGTAGCTTTGAACTATACCATTGGGCACTCTTATCTGTTTATCACTACTGCAGAATAGGTTGTGCTCTTGTTTAAGTTGCTTTCTGGAAACTCTGTTAACTTCTATAAACATGGAGCATCTGTAACCGAGCAGGTTATTGGCTTATTAAATAATATAACTGCTGATGAAGTAGCTCACAGTAATAATCTTTTACTGATAAGGAGCCTAAAAACATCATTTCCCCACTAAATATGATGCACGTAATTTATTTGACCCTGTTAAAAATTGGCAAGTCACATTGACATGTTACTTGGGATCTATAAAAGAAAGTCATCTTTTTAAGATTTCACAAAAATACTTCATAAGTATTTGCCAAAACATATATCTTAATATCTTATAGATATTGCTTGTAATGATTTTGTAGATGGCTCTTAAAAAGGACAAAGAGCATGTTTACACAGAAGCTCTATATATTCCAAAATTGTACTCGCTCTGGATAGTGCAGCTCATAACCCAATCAATCAGCTTGTATGAAATGTTCTCAGTCATTGAATATTTTAAATGATTCTGCTGTTTATTTAAATTTGGATGGCAGTTTACTGAATGGACTAAAAAGAATTGCTTTTATAGTCATAATGGATAGCTTTGCAACCTCAGTTTGTACACCCTACTCAACTGAGCTTGGAAAGCAACCTAAATGGAGAGAAAAAGAATGATGCAGACAAGTTGTGAGTGCAGGAAGGGTATAGTGGAAGGAAACACTGGGAATGAGGAACTTGAGAATGGAGTCTAGTTAACAGAAAGTTGTAATGGCTAGGACAGGAGATCTTTGGAGATAGTGATGGGAAGAAGATAACAGTGGAATAAAGGCTTAAGGCACTCCTGCAGCTCCATTTACTTTCTTTAAAAAGATAATAAAGAAATCCAATTTTATTGTAACACAACAGTAATGCTGAACTGCTTACAAATCTTGAAAACGCTAGGAGGAAAGAGCACTGACTGCTCTTCCAGAGGTCCTGAGTTCAATTCCCAGCAACCATCTGTAATGGGATCTGATATCCTCTTCTGGTGTGTCTGAAGATAGCTATAGTGTACTCATATAAATAAGAATAAAATAAATCTTAAAAATAAAAGAAAAAAGATCAGGTATGAGAGCTGCTAAATATACAATTTAAAATGCTTAAAAGGCTTCCCATGCTGCTTGATTACGCTTCCTGCTCCAATTTAACTGTCACTCCTTCAGTTTGACAACAGCATTAGCAAATCAAAATTTTATCATGTCTTTTATTACTAGAACTCTAGTTTTCTTACATATATATATTTTTTGTACAGCATAATGAAAAACTCTAAAAATAACTTAAACTGGCTTAAGGTGAAGTTACCAACCAAAATGGGAATAAATTGAAAATTTCTTACAAGATACTTCTGGATAATATGATGGTCAAAAAATATAAACATAATTATACATTTTTCTTTTTGTTTTTTTGAGACGGGGTTTCACTGTATAGTCCTGTCTGTCCTGAAACTTACTCTGTAGACCTGGCTGGCTTTAGAGATCTGCCTGCCTAAGTACTGGCATTAAAGGTGTGTGTTACCACTGACCTGAGTGCTTCTAAGTGCTTCTATTTATCCCTCTGGTAAATGAAGATTTCTTTCTATCTATCTATCTATCTATCTATCTATCTATCTATCTATCTATCTAGATTTTTCAAGACAGGGTTTTTCTCTCTCTGTAATCCTGGCTGATCTGAAACTCTGTAGATCAGGCTGGCCTCACAGAGAGACTCTTCCCCCTGCCTCTGGAGTGCTAGGATCAAAGGATCAAAACATGAGTTTTGCTTGCACATATGCATTGCATGTATGCCTGGTATCTATGGAGGGTAGAAGACATCAGACCTGGGGTTATGGACATTTGTGAGCTACCTTGTGGGTTTTGGGTATAGAACCCAGGTTATATGAAAGAACACTATGTGTACTCTTAACCAAGGAACCAGCTCTCCAGCCCCTACCCCTACCTTTTGATAAACATTTCCAAGATCAAATCCTACATTAAATATTTTGTGACCTTGAGTTAACTTTGAAGGCCCCAGGAAGTCTCATCAGACTGATGAAAGTAGAATAAAACACAGACTAACTTTTTGTGGTGCAAACTTGGTCAGATAAAAAGTGATTCTTTTTTTTTTTTTTTAAGAATTATTTGTTTATTTTATGTATATGAGTACACTGGAGCTGTCTTCAGACACACCGAAAGAGGGCATCAGATCCCATTACAGATGGTTGTGAGCCATCATGTGGTTGCTGGGAATTGAACTCAGGACCTCTGGAAGCACAGCTGGTGCTCTTAACCACCAAGCCATCTCTCCAGATGCAAAAAGTCATTCTTGCAGAGTGTGGTAGTTCATGACTTTATTCCCAGTACTTGGGGGTCAGAAGCAGGCTATTCCCTGAGATCCAGTAGAGAGGGTAGAGGGGCAAAGGACAGGATTTTAAAGTAGGCTTTAAATGGCTTTTCATTCCAACGCTAAGGACACAATATTTTTAGTGTGCTTCTAATTTTAAATTCACTTCTCAAAGGGAAGCTTTTAGAAGTTGTTTATCTATTCACATTCCAGATAACATCCAACACCCTTTTAAATTATCTTTTTTGTATTTAGCTCCCGAACCAAAAAAATATGCACGAGAATGGACCATTCTATGGTTGACTGAAGCTGCAGAATCAAGGTTGTGCTGTCTGGCCTTACAACTTGAGGATCCCATTCTATTGTTTGTTGTTTTTGTTTTTGTTTATTTTATTTGTCTTTTTTGCGATCTTGTCTCACTGTGTTGCTTTGTGCATTAGCTGTGGATTTTACCAAGTGAGTAAGGTCCAAAAGCAAGGATGGAATGGGGAGCAACATTAGAGCCTCACCTGAGCCTCTGCTTGTGCCCCCTCTCAGCTGTGCGTAATTCTGCTCCAGCTGTACCTGCTCTCTGGGGGTGCTAGAGAAGGTGGAGAGTGAAACGGTAGCTGTATGGAGGATACTGTCTTTTCACAGCAGGGACATCTCCAGGGTGCTGTGAGACTGTCCGTTGATAAGCAAACTCAATAAATAGTGATCCATCTAGCTCTATGTGGGTGGAATCATTACTTTGGTCTTTCTCTGAGGCTAACAGACTTCTCTCAAGGTCATGTGCTTCCCAGGTAAGCAATCTTCCCATGGAGCTACATCCCCAGCCCTAATATTTTCCAATTAAACTATTTGTTTTGTTTTGCTTTATGTGAGTGTGAGTATCTTTACATAGATCTGGCTATCTTGGAACTTGCTATATAGAGCAGGCTAGTCTTGAACTCAAAGAGATCTGCCTGCCTTTGTCTCTCAAGTCCTAGAACTATAGGCATGTGACACCATGCCTGCCTTTGGTTTCATTTCTTCTCTCAAAAATGTTATGCCTTCTGTTTTTATTGAGCAATATGATAGCAGATACATTATTATTAATCTAAACGCTGAGAATTAGCAAAAGAAACTTGGAAACAAGCAAAGGAAACTTGTTTTAAATACTGCCATTTTGTTTGTAGACTCCATTTTAATGATAGGGTGAAACTAAGCTCTAGTTCCCAGGTCTTTGGGGAGCTGAGGACTACCCAATTGCTGACCAGCTTCTGTTATTTATCATTTGTTACCCCAAACATAATGACATGCTTGTTCCAGAACATAATGACTGTTTCTAACCCCCAGAAGAACAAATGAATTTGATTGGTTAGACTGTAAAACCTACGTTCTGTATCAACTGACATAGATAAAACATGTAAGGAAAGCCCCTGTCCCTAAATCCTGATTGGTGGAAAAAAATATGACTTGGGACAGATGTTTGTGGTTTTCAAGTTTGAAAACTCTAACATCCCAGCTCAGGATAAGAGTTCAGCACCTGAGTTGGTTCTGTGGCTGGGAATAAGCAGTGGTGGCTGGATTGCAACGATTTTTTGCCATCTACTGACCAAGCCCATTTAGTCAACAGGGTCTTGATGGGAGAAGTGAGGATCAAATAGAAAGACAATTAGACAACACTATAGTGTGACTCCAGCAAATGCAGAAGCAGGGTTAATTTACCCAATCTGCTTTTATATCATTGTAGGTACATGCAAAGAGGAGAGTCAGTTCTAAGGCTTAAACACAGCAGTAAAGGAACAAACAAGGTATAAACGAAAGTCCAGCTGTCACTATGTCTAGGGACCTATCAAGATTCAAGGAATACATTAGCTTTCATTTTAAAAGTCTCAGGTACATGTGCCAGCACTTAGGAGGCAGAGATGGGCAGATTTCTGTGAGTTTAAGGCTTGAAGCCAGCTGGGTCTAAACAGTGAGGTATTAAAAAACAAAATGTTTCTCTCCTGTCCAACCCCTCCCCATACCTGACTTTGTTCCTCTTTCCCCCTCCCATCCAGGTCCCTCCCTTCCTCTGCCTCCTGTGATTGCTTTCTTCTCTCTCAAGTGGGATTGAGGTGTCCTCACTTGGGCCCTTCTGCTTGTTAACCTTCTTAAGTTCTGTGGACTGTATCTTGTGTATTCTGTACTTTTTTTGTGGCTAATATCCACTTATTAGTGAGTACATACCAAGCGTGTCCTTTTAAGTCTCAGTTACATCACTCAGGATGATATTTTCTAGTTCCCTCCATTTTCCTGCAAAACTCATTCTTAATAGCTGAGTAGTATTCCATTGTGTAAATGAACCACATTTTCTATATCTATTCTTCCATTGTGGGGTATCAGGGTTATTTCAAGCTTCTGGCTATCATAGGTAAGGCCACTATGAACATAGTGGAGCATGTGCCCCTGTGTTATGGTGGGGCATCTTTTCGATATATGCCCAAGAGTGGTATATCTGGTTCTTCAGATGGACCTATTTCCAATTTTCTGAGGAACCTCCAGATTGATTTCCAGAGTTGTTGTACCAGTTTGCAATCCCACCAGCGATGGAAGAGTGTACCTCTTTCTTCACATCCTTGCCAACATGTGCTGTCACCTGAATTTTTGATCTTAGCTATTCTGATTGGTGTAAGGTGGAATCTCAGGGTCATTTTGATTTGCATTTCCCTGACGACTAAGGACTTTGAGCATTTCTTTAAGTGCTTCTTGCCATTCAAGATTTGTCTGTTGTGAATTTCTGTTTAGTTCTATACCCCATTGTTTTGATTGGGTTGTCTGGTGTTTTGGAGGTTAGCTTTTTGAGTTCTTTATATATTTTAAATATTAGCCCTCTGTTGTATGTGAGTTTAGTGAAGAATTTTTTTCCAATCTGTAGGTTGCTGATTTGTCTTATTGACTAAGTTCTTTGCCTTATAGAAGCTTTTCAGTTTCATGATGTCCCATTTATCAGTTCTTTATCTCAGAGCCTGAGTTATTACAGAATGAATGGAAATATACAACCTCAGGGTGTGTGAGAAGAGAGGACCCTCTAGAAAGTGCCAGAGACCTGGGAGGTGAGAGACTCTCAGGACCCAAAGAGAGGGACCTTAGATAAAATGTCCAACACTGGGGAGAGGGAACTCCAGTAGAAAGACAGGGCATCAAGTGGAGGGATGGAGTTGCCAATCCCACAGTCAAAAATTTTGACCAAGTATTTTTCCTGTCTAAAGGAGCTGCAGGGACAAAAATGGAGGAGAGACTGAGGGAAAGGAGGATCAATGATCCGCCCAACTTGGGATCCATCTCAACGGGAGGGTCCAAGGCTTGACACTATTACTGATGCTATGGTGGGCTTACAGACAAGAGCGTAGTATGGCTGTCTTTTTTGAGGCTCAGCAAGCAACTGACTGAGACAGATGCAGATACTTACACCCAACCATTGGAGTGAAGTCAAGGACCCCTGAGATCTCTCAGACACTGAGCCAACAACCAGGCAGCATATATGAGCTTGTTCGAGGCCGTCAACACATACAGCAGAGGACTGCCTGGTCTGGCCTCAGTGGGAGAAGACTTGCCTAATCCTCAAGAGACTTGAGGCCCCAGGCAGTGGGGAGGTCTGGGTGGGAGAACATAATCTTGGAGACAAAAGGGAGGAAGAATGGATGAGGAACTATGAGAGGGAGGACTGAGAGGAGGGAACTACTGAACTGTAAAAAAAAAAAGTAATAAAAAATAAAAAAATTAACCAACCAACCAAAGAAACAAACAAAACCAAAATGCTCTAGAGCCTGTTGATATGGAAACACATCTGAAATGCTAATACATGGAAGGTAAAGACAGTAGGATTTTGTTTTCATCTTCAATTCCACTGTAGAAAAAGAAACAGAAAACGAAACATCTTTAGTAGGGTATAGAGGCTCATTCCTCTAACCTTAGAGTCAGGGAGATGTAGGAGGATCATGGCTTGGTCAGGGCACAGAGACTCTGTCTTTAAAAACTAAAATAATCAGGGGATAACTTTCCAGCTTCTGATATTTTCCTCAATTTCATTCTTCAAAGACTTGAAGTTCTTGTCATCCAGACCTTTCACTTGCTCAGTTAGAGTTACACCAAGATAATTTGTATTATTTGTGGCCATTATATCGGATTTTCTTTCACTACTTTCTTTCTCAGCCCATTTGTCATTTGTATAAAGCCGGACTTCTGATTTCTTTGAGTTAATTTTGTATCCAGCCACTTTGTTGAAGTTGTTTATCAGCTCTAGGAGTTCTCTGGTAGAATTTTTGGGGTCTTCTATGTATATTACCATATCACCTGTGAATAGTGAAAATTTTGACTTTTTCTTTTCCAGTTTCTATCCCCTTCATCTCCTTTAGTTGTCTTATTACTTATTCCAGAAAAATTTTCCAAAATCTGTATTCTTAACTCAGCACAAATCTGTTTATTTAGGAATTTAATTGGCTGCCATTCTGCAATCTCATCACCAGGCGGTGCTGTAGGCTGTATATTGAGTTCCTCTGAAGGTCCTTTATTCTGAATTAGAGGATTTTCCAATCTCTTTTCTATTGCCTTCATTCTAGCACTGAATTTTTCAGTCTTTTCCTTCTTTACATCTGCCTTGTTCTGATCGCTCTTAGAAAGGATATATGAAATAGTTATTATTACTGAAAATACAATTATTTGTATGCTGGTAATTGTAACAAAATTATATGGGATCCATAACCAGTTTTGATGTCTATCCTGTACTCTGAAGACACTGGGTACTGGGTGACCCAGACAGGATCCATCCATGGTTAAAATGGCAATTATTGGGGCCTCATGTTTTGCTAGCCTTAGCAAGTTAGTTTCAACTAATATCTGAGGTGTATCCACCGAAGCTCCTGCAGCATGAATGATCTGGGATCTTGATCAATGTCTGTGATGGTGAAGAGGTATTTCACTCCCAAGGGCTTGGTTAGAGCCATGGGTTTTCCTTCCTTTGGGAACTTAACAAATATTCCTTTATCATGAAAGATTATCTGGGCTCTCAATTTATGCAATAAGTGACAGTCAAGAAGAGGGTATGGATGTTCAGGAATAACAATAAAGGAATGGGTCATAGTACTTTTCTCCAAGGTCTACTTGTGCTATAGTCTGGCTTAAGGTGGTCCCAGCAACCCATTGAACTAATGTCTGCCAGTTGGTCAGATGTTCTTCTGGGTGTGGCAGAACTGATAACTGAGCCCTAGTGTTGACTAAAAATTGGCTTGTCCTCTGCTTTGAGAGTTACCCTGGGCTTTGGGAGGGATTCCAGGCCCAAAAGTCCTAAGTCCTCAGTCCTCTGCAAGGTTGAAGACTTTTGGTTTTGGTTAGTTGCAGAGCAGGGAATTATTTTATTTTATTTTTTTAACAATGGAAAGAGAACCTTTATTGAGCACACATAGAACTTGCTAGATACTGCACTTGGCACTTTAATTTCCTTTAGTCTTCTGATCTAAACAACGTTATAAAATAGATGTTAGCATTGTCTTCATTTACATGAGAGGAAGCTGACATTTAGTGTCCTTAAACTGCCTCAGATAACCAGTGCATCCTGACATTTATCTTTACAGTGGCCTGTTTCTTTAAAAATTGCACATTGGTTCTTCTGGAGTGGTGAGAGAGTTTTCTTGTCCCTGGTGGGAAGTTTGTGCCTAGGGGCTTAGGGCCCTGCAGCCAAGGCCTTTGATTCTCTTGGGACATTGCCATCATTACCTAAGTGGTCTTTAATGCCTATCTATTCTCCTGGCTCTCTCCATAGTTATAAACCTTAATAGCTACTTCTAATAGTTTGGGGAGGTTCTCTCCCTCAAATCCCTCAAACCTTCGTAGCTTCTTCATAATATCCGGAGCTGATCGGGATACAAAGGCAACGTTATTTGATCTCCAGTTTTTCTATGCCTCTTGGTCAACTGGAGAATAAGTTTGATAGGCTTCCATGAGTCTTCATAAGAACACTGAGGGCCACTCATTTGGTTTTTGTATAACCTGACTGGTCTCGATCATATTTTTAGGGCACCTGGCAGCAGCCTGGAAACCTCCCAGTAGTGACTGGTAGAATACCTTCAGTGTCTCCTTACCTGCATCTTTACTAGTTGAGGCAGATCGATGGGAAGTCACCCTCAATGATGGCAGGGCTAATACTTGGTCTGTGGTCCTCATCATGAACCAATTTCCTGGCTTCCTCCAAGGTCTTTTCCCTTTTCCCATAAGTAAAAAGGGTCTGTAAGAATTTTTGACAGTCATTCCATGTGGAATAGTAGATATAAAATACAGCTTCCAAGAGAAAGAACAATCTATGGGTTTTTCAGAGAATGGAGAATTTTAGGTTTTCCAGTTATATAGGTCACTAGTAATGAAAGGACTATAGATACAGAAATTGTTATTTTCTCCTTCTTGTGTCATGTATACTTGCCAGAAAGGAAGAATGAAAGGCAAATCTGTAGCAGATGGCGGGGGTGAAGAGGTTGGCAAAATCTTGGAGTGAGAGTGGAGCTTCAGACTGTGTTCCTGAAAGAGAATGGAGGTCAGGGTAGAATGTGGGGAAGAAATGGGAAGCATAGAGTTGTAGACCCTGGGACCTGGGCAGCTGATGGCGGAGGGGACCTGGGAGGCACTGTAGATGATGCCTGGGGAGGTAGAACATAGGGTGGTGGTTATATTTCTTTCTCTCACTGGAGAAAGACTTCCGTCTTAGGACAGAGTAGATATAGGTGGTGGAAGATAAGGTTTGAGCCAATTAGGAGGCTCTGCCACTATAAGGGTCTAGGCCATGATGTATGGGACCTGGCCAAGGCATGCTGGTTGCCACAAATAATGATTTTTAACTCTGGATAACCCATGCAAGTTAAAAGAGCCTTCCGGAGGCCATTCAGCATTAAAGAAAGGCCATTCAAGTTGGTAAAAAGTGAAGAGTTTCTCTGGGAAGACTGCATCTCCTGAAATATTGGTCTTCTTCTATAAATCCTTCAAATGTTGTAAAATAAGATCCAGGAGTATAGAGGGGGCTGAAGAAAAATTTTCCATTATTTCAAATATAAAATAGGTCAGAGACCAAACACAGTGTGCTTTTCTCTCCACTGTAGCTCACCTTATGAGTCAGGGCAGGGTAAGGTTACATTCTGCCAATCAAGAGATACTGGAAGAGAACAGCAGAGAGAGTCTTCCCCACTAGGACTTCAGAGCCCTTCCTTCTATGTATCTCTACATAATCTCTTGGCTTTTCAACAGCAGCATGATTCCTTAGAGAGCAGGGACCTCTAACAGATATCACATACACACCTGATTTCAGGTCACTTGACAACACAGCTGTGTGACAATGATTCCATCAAAGACAGAACTGATACAGTTAAGAAAAGAAGAGAAAGTCAAGGGAGTAGAGGAATGGAAGAAAGGAAGGGAGATGACATCCAGAAAGAAAAAAAGATAGAGAACTAAAGAAACAAAGAAAACAAGGACAGCATTAGTGTCTGAGAAGGGTCTCTAGAAATGGGTCCTTATTTTCTCCTCTTTTTCTTTTTCTTTCTTTCTTTTTTTTTTTTTTTACATGAAGACTTAACTGAGCTGAATATACTCTACTACATATCCTCTACTGAGGCAGGAGGATTACTTAGACTTACAGGTGAGTGCAGTCCAGATAGAACTTAGATACAATGTGTGATCTTATTTGGAAAAAAATATTCAAAAATAATAATTTAAGTAAGACAATGTATTCCAGAGTTCAGTGTTTGTGGAAACATGTCATGGATGGTTCTGGGACTTTGAACATAACCTTAGAGTTTATACTTAGCCACATCTGATCCTCTCAGTCTACAAATATAAAAGCCCAAATAGAATTAAATGTGTGTATGATCAGTCATCCAATCAGGTGGCAGCTTTGGGTTGAGAGGTAGGGCTACAAAGGGAAGGTGTGAGGGGAAAAGATGATACAAGGGTCAGAATGGCCAGATCATACACTCTGAGCCTTGGAACCTGGAGTGATTATATGTCCTTGCTTGGATTTGAGCACCCGATTGCAGTGTCCAATCAGATAAGTCATTCATCCCCATCAGGACACCTGGTTCACCTATGTTTGCCAGTCTCTCCTTTCATCCTAATTTTTCTTGGGCATTTGTTTTCTTGCTTTCTTGGTGTATTTATTTTCAAGCAGCAAGTCTCACTTAGCCCAGGATAGTCAGAACTCCACATGTAGCTAGGTGTCAGGAAACACTGAGTGTTCTCCCTCTACACCCTGAGACCTGAGCCTGCAGTGCCTTGCTAGTTTGTAGAGGGCTGAAGATGCAACTTTCAAGAATGTAGACACACAAGGCAAACCACCCCCAAACCCGCCCTTCTCTAGTATACCTTACAAAAGTATTTAGTTCAAAGTGATTATAGATTTATAAAGTGAAAATGAAGAAAATTCTACAGAAGAGAACACTTAGCTATGAGTCCCAGGAAAGCATCAAATTGACAGTTCTCTTATTCAATATCTTAAATGACAGGCTAGAGTAGAACTCAGCATGGCTCCTGCTTCTAAAATTAACAGAAGTAAAAGTATCCATTTAACACAATATTCCAAATAGCTCCATTGATCTTACTCAAAGCCTAGTTATGGGTGTGGGACCTCTAACTTTGCTCTTGATGGAAATGAGAGACGTTTGACGAGCTTTTCTCACAAAAGTTTAGTGTTTAGGTTTGTATCTCCATTTACCTGAGTCCCAGGGGAGTAGGACTCAGGGAATCAGTGGTTGTGATTGGGCAGAATAACAGGGAAGATCAATCCAAATTGGTGCTTATGGATCTCCAGGAAGCCCTAGAGGGAACTGTGGCCTTGAGAAAAGCACATATTGAGTAATGGGAAATACAAGGTTTCCAACACTGCAGGAGAAATGACTGGGGCCCTGAGTAATGGTTTTGTTTTTTGTTTTTTATAATGTGGTAAAGAGGTTTGATAAAAACGTTTTGTCTCAAAATAATTCTTCTTTTAAATGTTTCCATAGCATCTGCCTACCTGAAGGTCATGATGAGCTTCAAGTCTCTCCCCACACTTCTGCAACTAGTAAGAAGAAGCCTGGTGAAAGATGAAGCTTTGTTCATCTTTGCTCTGGAGGCCCTGCCCATGAAGCTCTTTTCACCACTGTTAAAAGATACATTCACCAGCAAATAAAATAACATCCCGAGGGTGATAGTGGAAGCATGGCCCTTCCTATGGTAGTCCTGATAGAGACTCCCAGCCACTGTTGAGTTCATATTGAATTTAATTGATCTTAGAATAACTTATCTAACACTCTTTCTGATATTCTAGCATCCTGAGTTGCCACCTCAGTAAGCTCTGACTGTCACATATGTTGCAGGATTTTCCCTGCCCAATTACATTAGGGCAACAGGAGCCCTGTGATTGGACAGGGAACAGAGAGGTGGACCTAAGAGTGGCACAGGAGAGCATTCTGGGAGGAAGGAGAAGGAGAAAGATGACAGCGGACGTGAACTGGCATAGTGCCACCCAATGGTTATGTTATCATAAAGGTTAGAAGTTTGGAATAAGTTGTCTAATCTAGGTGGGCAGCTTTTATCATTATCAATTGGCTCTGAAATTATTGTATTGGAATCTTGTAAATTGTGTTTTTATTGATACATAAATGTGATTAACTATATGCTTAAGAGTTTTAATTCAACTGGGTAAATGGGTGTTGAGATGGCTGACTGTGGAGTGGGTGGTTATTGTGTAAGCCTGGTGGCAGAGATCTGCCAAGAGACCCAGCTCCAGAGAGTTGGTGGGCTGAGAGAATGAGATAGCCCAGCAGAGATCTGCTATGGTCCACCGGCTGCCAGCCCAAGCACAGGAACGTGCTAGCTCCCTATTTTAATATTTCCCATTACAACATATGTGTTCATAATTTAGAAAGTATCTCTTCTAAAGCCCCAGATGGAGGGAAAGCAGGTCTACAGAAGGTATGAGATCTCACACCATATGTAGTCCCATGTCAGCTCTCCATTCAAAACTTTATGGAAAGTTTTCCTCTGCTTCTGATTCCTCCGTGGGTCAAAGGCTATTTGAGCACAGGTAGGGCCGAGGAAATGAGAAATAAGCTAGTGGAGCCCTATGAACTGACCAGAGGCTGTGCTAGGAAGGAGGGGCTCACTGAGCTCAAGGTTTGTACAACAAGTAGTTCTAAATGTTCCATGCTTGGTTCTTCTGTGTTCTCCTGTTCACATCACATCAATGATATGGTTTTGTGCTTGCCAGCTCAGAGGGAAATGTGGAACTGAGGGCAGAAACAGTCAGTGATGGTGTGTGTCCTCTACATAAAGTGACAAGACTTGAGTTGGTAACTCTCCATCAGGGAGCATTCTAGTCTTGACTTGATATATTCAGGATGGCCTTGGGCATAACTAGCATCTGATACCTGAAAGTTAAAACATTCTTTTACTATTCTCTTGAACTTTCTTGAGATGAACACCTTTGCCCCCACCTCATGCTTAGAGAGTCCCTTAGAAATCCTTGGAATCACTTGGTGCACACTGTCACTATGAGTTATCTGTCCCAGTACCTAAATATCCATCAGCTCAAACATCTGGATCTGAGTGGCATTACCTTTTTATATGTAAGTCATTCACTTCTAGGAAGATTGCTAGAAAGATGGACAGCTACACTGCAGACTCTAAAATTGAAGGGATGTACAATTATGGACTTCTAAATCAGTGTCCACCTGCCTGCCCTGAGCCAGTGCTCCCAGCTTACTGAAGTGTGTTTTGTGAAGAACTTCCTGTTAAGCTGCTAGTATATGCTCTCTCCAGTTTCTTTTTGGAGGCATTCAGAGCTATGAGTTTTTCTCTTAACACTGCTTTCATTGAGTCCCATAGGTTTGGGTATGTTGTACTTTCATTTTCATTCAATTCTAGGAAGTCTTTAATTTTTTTCTTTATTTCTTCCTTGACCAAGTTATCATTGAGTAGAGCGTTGTTCAGCTTCCATGTGTATGAGGGCTTTCTGTTGTTGCCATTGAAGACCAGCCTCACTCTGAAGTGATCTGATAGGAGGCATGGGATTATTTCAATCTTCTTAGAATGTTGAAGTTTGTTTTGTGACCAATTACATGGTCAATTTTGGAGAAGGTACCATGAGGTGCTGATAAGAAGGTATATTCTTTTGCTTTAGGATGAAATGTTCTATAGATATCTGTTAAATCCATTTGGTCCATAACTTCTGTGAGTTTCACTGTGTCTCTGTTTAGTTTGTGTTTCCAAGATCTGTCCATTGTTGTTAGTGGGTTGCTGATATCTCCCACTATTATTGTGTGAGGTACAATGTGTGCTTTGAGCTTTAGTAAAGTTTCTTTTATGAATGTGGGTGCCCTTGCATTTGGAACATAGATGTTCAGAATTAAGAGTTCTTCTTGGTAGATTTTTCCTTTGATGAGGATGAAGTGTCCTTCCTTATTATTATTTTTGATGACTTTTGGTTGAAAGTCGATTTTATCCAATATTAGAACAGCTACTCCTTCCTGCCTGTTTCTTGGGACCATTTGCCTGGAAACTTGTTTTCCAGCCCTTTACTCTGAGGTAGTGTTTGTCTTTAACACTGAGGTGCGTTTCCTATATACAGCAAAATTCTGGGTCCTGTTTATGTATCCAGTCTGTTAGCCTATGTCTTTTTATTGGGAAATTGAGTGTATTGATGTTAAGAGGTATTAAGGAACAGTGATTGTTGCTTCCTGATATTTTTGATGTTATTTTTACATTTGTGTGGCTATCTTCTTTTGGGTTTGTTGAAAGATTACTTTCCTGCTTTTTCTAGGGTGTAGTTTCCCTCCTTGAGTTGGTGTTTTCCATCTATTATCCTTTGTAGGGCTGGGTTTGTGGAAAGATATTGTGTAAATTTGGTTTTGTCATGGAATATCTTGCTTTCACCATCTACAGTATTTGAGAGTTTTGCTAGGTATAGCAGCCTGGGCTGGCGCTTGTGTTCTCTTAGGGTCTGTATGAGATCTGTCCAGGATCTTCTAGCTTTCATAGTCTCTGGTGAGAAGTCTGGTGTAATTCTGATAGGCCGGCCTTTATATGTTACTTGCCCCTTTTCCCTTACTGCTTTTAATATTCTTTCCTTGTTTTGTGTATTTGGTGTTTTGACTATAATGTGATGGGAGGAGTTTCTTTTCTGTTCCAGTCTATTTGGAGTTCTGTAAGCTTCTTGTATGTTCTTGGGCATCTCTTTCTTTAGGTTAAGGAAATTTTCTTCTATAATTTTGTTGAAGATATTTACTGGCCCTTTATGTTAGGAGTCTTCACTCTTTTCTATACCTATTATCCTTAGGTTGGTCTTCTCATTGTGCCCTGGATTTCCTGGATGTTTTGGGTTAGGAGCTTTTGTATTTTACATTTTCTTTGACTGTTGTGTCAATGTTTTCTATGGTTTCTTCTGGACCTGAGATTCTCTTTTATCTCTTGTATTATGTTGGTGATTCTTGCATCTATGACTCCTGATCTCTTTCCTATGGTTTCTATCTCCAGGGTTGTCTCCCTTTGTGATTTCTTTATTGTTTCTATTTCCATTTTTAGATCTTGGATGTTTTTGCTCATTTCCTTCACCTGTTTGTGTTTTCCTATATTTCGTCTTTAAGGGCTTCTAGCTGTTTACCTGTGTTCTCATGTATTTATTTAAGGGAGTTATTTATTTCCTTCTTAAAGTCTTCTATCATCATGAGAAGTTATTTTAAATCTGAGTCTTGCTTTTCTGGTGTGTTGGGGTATCCAGGGCTCGCTGTGGTGGGAGAACTGGGTTCTGATGATGCCAAGTTGCCTTGGTTTCTGTTCCTTATATTCTTGCCCTTGCCTTTCAACATCTGGTTATCTCTGGTGTTAGCTGGTCTTGCTTTCTCTGACTGTGGCTTGTCCCTCCTGCAAGCCTTTGTGTCAGTACTCACTCCTTGGAGACCACCTGTCTCTGAGAAGAATTTGGGTTTGGAGAGCTGTGGTACAGGGTCAGCTCTGGGGTGCAGACAGAAGTCAGAAGGATCCTGTCCCTAGCAGTTCCTTGGTTGTGGTGTCTTGATGACTTTGTGAGGGTCCCTCTTGATCAAGGAATTTGAACAGAAGTGGTGGTCTTCCTGTACTCAAAGGTATGTCAGTACTCCTGGGAGATCAGCTCTCTTTTGGCACTGAATATAGAACCCTGTGTCATGGGATCAGCTCCCTGGCAGCAGAAGGAAACCGGAAGGCCACTCCTCAGTCCCTGGATCCTCAGAGTTCTGGGCAGGTCCCTCTGAGCAGATGTGCTGGTCTTACCCCACCTCCCCTTCCTGCTCACAGGTTTGTCCTAACTCCTGGGAGGCTAGTTCTTTCCCTGCTCTATTTGGGTATGGAGCAGCATGTCACAGACCACAGCAGTAAATCAGAAGGCTCCTGTCCCAGGCTGTTCCTTGGTTCCAGTGTCCTGCATATTCCAGACTGATCCCGCTGAGCAGAGGTGCTGTCTTACCTCCACTCATGGGCTTGTCCACACTCCTGGGATGCTAGCTTTCTCCAGGTGCTATTTGGCTATGGAGCTCTGTGGCAGAAAGTGAGGTCCCTGGCCACAGAAGGAAACCAGAAGGCTCCTGTCCCAGGCTGCTAGTATGTCCCTGTGTCCTGGGAGCTCCAGGCAGGTCCCTCTGAGCAGAGATACTGGTCTTACCCCCAATCACAAGCTTGTCCACACTCCTGGGAGGGTAGTCCTTTCTCTGTGCTATTTGGGTATGGAGCCACGTGGCACAGACCACAGGTATAAAACAGAAAGCTCCTATGCCAGGCTGTCCCTTGGTCCCTGTGTCCTCCTGATTCTTGGCCTGGTCCTGCTGAGCAGTGGTGCTGTCTTACCTCCACTCACTGGCTTGTCCACACTCCTGAGATGCTAGCTTTCTCAGGGAGCTATTTGGCTATGGACCAAGGTTTTTATCTTAGCCATTCTAATTGGTGTGAGGTGGAATCTCAGGGTCATTTTAATTTGCATTTCCCTGATGACTAATGATGCTGAACATTTCTTTAGGTGTTTCTCAGTCATTTGAGATTCCTCAGTTCTGAATTCTTTGTTTGGCTCTGTACCTCATGTTTTAATAGGGTTATTTGGTTCTCTGGAGTAGTTTTTTATTTGTTTGTTTTTTAAAAGATTTCTTTATTTACTTTATGTATATGAATACATTGTACCTGTTTTCAGACACACCAGAAGAGGGCATCAGATCCCATTACAGATGGTTGTGAGCCACCATGCGGTTGTTGGGAATACTCTGGAAGAGCAGACAATGCTCTTAATCACTGAGCCATCTCTCCAGTGGTTCTCTAGTGTCTTAACCTCATCAGTTCTTTGTATATTTTAGATATTAACCCTCTATCATATGTAGGAATGGTAATAATCTTTTCCCAATCTGTAGGTTGCCATTTTGTCCTATTGACAGTGCCGGAAGACTTACAGAAGCTTTTCACCTTTATGAAGTCCCATTAGTCAATTGTTGATATTAGAGCCTGAGCCCTTCATGTTCTGTTCATGAAATTTTTCCCTGTGCAGATGTGTTTGAGGCTCTTTCCAATTTTCTCCCCTATTAGATTCAGTGTATCTGGTTTTATGTGGAACACCTTTTTTCTGTTTGCATCTGCACTAGGAAGCACATCCTGTGCTCCAGCCCTCCCTCCTCCCCTTTCTCATCAAGAGACAGCTTGACACCCAGGAGTTCTGACATAGCCAGGCACAGATCTAGCCCTTCAGAACCTCTCCCTTACCCAAAGACAGCAGATAACTCCTACACCTTATAAACAACTTGAGCAAAGTAGCTGTATATAAAATTAACTCAAACCAATCAGTATTGTATGTCTACACAAAAGATAATTGGACTGAGAAAGAAATTAGGTTAATGACACCATTCACAACAGTCACATACAATATAAAATATATTTGTGTGACTCAAATTAAGCATGTGAAAGCTCTGTAGGACAAGAACTTCAAGTTTTTGAAGAAAGACAACAGAAGATGGAAAGATCTCCCATGCTCACGGATTGGCAGGATTAATAAAAAAATGGCCATCTTACCAAAAGCAACCTACAGATTCATTATTTATACAGATCCCAAACCCTGCCCACTTCCCAGTTCTCCCCTCTCCCCTTCTACTCTGAAAGGGTGGTATACCCCTTGGATAACCCCCACCTAGTATACCGAGTCTCTGCAGGATTAGGCACACCCTCTCCCACTGAGGCCAGACAAGGCCACCCAGTTTGGGAACAGATTTCATAGTCAGGCTACAGCTTAGGGACAACCCTGGTCTAACTCTTGGGGAGCCCATATGAAGACTGATCTGCACATATGGTACAAATGTGCCGAGGTTCTCTGTCCAGCTCATGTAGGCCTCAGGGGTCGAGGTTAGTTGACCCTGTTGGTCTTCCTGTGGAGTTCCAATATACTTCAGAGCCTTCAATTCTTCCCTAAACTCTTCCATAAGAGTTCTGTCCTCCATCCAATATTTGGTTGAAGGTATCTGCATGTATTTCAATCAGCTACTATCTAGAGCCTATCAAAGGACAGTTATGTTAGACTCCTTTCTGCAAGGATAAGAAAGTACTGTTATTAGTGTCAGAGATTGGTGCTTGCCCATGGAATGAGTCTCAAGTTGAGATGGTATTGGTTAACTATTCTTTCAGTCTCTGCTCCAGTTTTGTTCCTGCATTTTTTTTTTTTTTAAAGATGGAACAAATTTTGGCTCAAAAGGTTTGGGTGTGGGTTGGTGTCCTAATTCCCCCATTGGAGGTCCTGCTTGGCTACAGGAGGTCGCCTTTTTAGGTTGCAGACCCCCACTGCTATGTGCCTTAGCTAAGGTCATCCACATTGATTCCTGGGCACCCCCCTATCCATTACAGCTCCCAGAGATACCCCCAACTCCACACCTCCACACCCCCCACAGCTACAGATTTGCATTCCTTCTCCTGCCCCCTGGACCTCTCTCCTGTGTTTATCCATGCCTGATCTTGCCCCACTTCTAATTCCCCTACTATCTTAGTTAGGTTTTACTGCTGTGAACAGACATTATGACAAAGCAACTCTTATCAGAACAACATTTAATTGGGGCTGGCTTACAGAAAGTATTATGTCCAATTTTCTGAGGATCCACCAGACTGATTTCCAGAGTGGTTGTACCAGTTTGCAATCCCACCAGCAATGGAGTAGTGTTCTTCTTTCCTCATCCTCGCCAACATCTGCTGTCACCTGAGTTTTTGATCTTAGTCATTCTGACTTGTGAGGTGGAATTTAGGGGTTGTTTTAATTTGTATTTCCCTGATGACTAAGGATGTTGAACATTTCTTTAGGAGCTTCTAGGCCATTCGATATTCCTCAGTTGAGAATTCTTTGTTTAGTTCTGTGCCCCATTTTGATAGGGTTATTTGTCTCTCTGGAATCTAACTTCTTGAGTTCTTTGTACATATTGGATATTAGCCCTCTATCGGATGTAAAGATCTTTTCCCAATCTGTTGGTTGCTGTTTTGTCCTATTAACAGTGTCCTTTGCCTTACAGAAGCTTTGCAATTTAATGAGGTCCCATTTTTCGATTTCTAATCGTAGAGCACAAGCCATTGGTTTTCTTCTGTTCAGATAATTTCCCCCTTGTACCTATTTGTTCCAGGCTCTTCCCCACTTTCTCTTCTATTAGTTTCAGTGTATCTGGTTTTATGTGGAGGTCCTCGATACACTGGGACTTGAGCTTTGTACAGAGATATAAGAATGGATTGATTTATTCTACATGCTGACTTTCAGTTGAACCAGCACCATTTGTTGAAAATGCTGTCTTTTTTTCCCCCCCACTGGATGGTTTTAGCTCCTTTGTCAAAGATCAAGTGACCATAGGTGTCCATTTCTGGATCTTCATTTCTGTTCCACTGATCTACCTGCCTGTCACTGTACCAATATCATGCAGTTTTGTTGTTGTTGTTGTGTTTTTGTTTTTTTTTTGTTTTTTGTTTTTTGTTTTTTATCACTACTGCTCTGTAGTACAGCTTGCGGTCAGGGATGGTGCATCCCCCAGAAGTTCTTTTATTGTTAGAATGGTTTTTTACTATCCTGGGTTTTTTGTTATTTCAAATGAATTTGCAAATTGCTCTTCTAAATCTATGAAGAATTGGCTGGGAATTTTGATGGGGATTGCACCATTTATGAATTCTTGATCTTAGACCTTAACCCATTGGTGTTCTGTTCAGGCAATTTTTTCCTGTTCCAATGTATTCAGGCTGTTTTCCACTTTCTCTTCTATTAGATTCAGCATGTCTGGTTTTAGTTTGAGGTCTCATCCATTTGTACTTGGCTTTTGTGTGGTGATAAATGTGGATCTATTTGCATTCTTCAGCATACAGATATCTGGTTATACTAGCACCATTTGTTGAAGATGCTTTTTCTGTTCCATTGAATTGTTTTGGATTCTTTGTAAAAAATCAAGTGGCCGAGGTATGTTTGTTTATTTCTTGGTCTTCAGTTCAATTCCCTTGATTCTCCTGTTTCTATACCACTACTATGCAGATTTTATTACTATTACTCTGTAGTGAAACTTTAGGTCAGGGAATGTGATACCCCCAGATGTTCTTATACTGTTCAGGAGTGCTTTGGCTGTCCTGTGGGGTTTTTTTTGGTTTTTTTGTTTTTTGTTTCATATGAAATTGAGTATTGTTCTCTCAAGATCTGTGAAAAATTATGTTGGAATTTTAGTGAGGATTTCATTGAAACTGTAGATTTCATTTGGAAAGATGGCCATTGTCACTATATTAATTCTACCAATCCATGAGCAAGGGAAAATTTTACCTTCTCATATCTTCCTCAATTTCCTTTTTCAGGGACTTGAAGATCCTGTCTTTCAGGTCTTTTACTTGCTTGGTTAAGTTACACCAAGGTATTTTGTGTTACTTGTGGTCATTTTAAGGGATATTGTTTCCATAACTTCTTTCTCAGTCTGTTTATTGCTTGTATATCGAAGGGCTACTGTTATCTATCAGTTAGTTTTGTATCTAACCAATATCTTGAAGGTGTTTCTCAGCTGTAAGAGTTCTTTGGTTGAATTTTTGTGTCACTAATATATACTATCATATTATCTGCAAATAGTAACACTTAGTCTTCTTCCTTTGAATCCCCTTGATCTCATTTACTTGTCTTATGACTGTAGTCAGAACTTCAAGTAGCATATTGAAAAGATGTGGGAAATGTAGACAGCCTTGTCTTGTTCCTGATTTTAGTGGAAATGCTATAAACTTCTCCCCATGTAATTTGATGTTGGCTATTGGCTTGCTGTATATTGCCTTTATAATGTTTAGGTATGCACCTTGTATCCTTGCTCTCTCCAACACTTTTATCAAGAAGGGGTGTTGGATTTTTGTCAAACACTCACCCCCCCCCCCAAACTAGTGAGATGATCATGTGGTTTTTTTTCTTCAGTTTGTTTATATGGTAAATTGTATTGATGGCCTCTCCCATATTGAACAATCCCTGCATCCCTGAGGTGAAGCCTACTTGATCATGGTGGATGATGTCTTTGATGTGTTCTTGGATTCAGTTTGTGAATATTTTACTGAATATTTTTGCTTCACTGTTCATAAGGGACATCACTCTGAAATTCTTCTTTGTTGAGTTTTTGTGTGGTCTATGTGTCAGGGTGACTGTGGTCTCATAGAATGATTTTGCCAGTGTTATTTTGGTTTAAATTTAGTGGATAAGTTTGAGGATTATTGGCTTTAGCTCTTCTTTGAATGTTTAGTAGAATTCTGCATTAAAACTATCTAGCCCAGAGCTCTTGCTTGTTGGGAGATTTTTCAGGGCTGCTTCTATATCCTTAGGGGCTATAAGACTATTCTGATGGGTTACCTGGTCTTGGTTTAGCTTTGTTAATTGTTATCTGTCCAGGAAATCATCCATTTCATTTAGATTTCCAATTTTGTTGAGTACAGTCTTTTGAAGTAAGATCCAATGGTTCTTTTAATTTTCTTAGTGTCCATTGTTATGTTTCCCTTTTCATTTCTGATTTTGTTAACATGGGTACTGTTTCTCTGCCTTTCAGTTACTTTAGCTAAAGGTTTTTCTTCCTTGTTCATTTTCTCTAGGAACCAGTTCTTGGTTTTGTGGTTTCTTTGTTTTGTTCTCTTTGTTTCTAATGGATTGATTTCAGGCCCCAGTTTGATTATTTCCTGCTGTCTACTCTTCCTGTGTCAGTTTTTCTTCTTCTTTTTTCCCTAGAGTCTTCAGATGTACTTTTAATTCAATAGTATGAAAACTCTCCAATTTCTTTATGAGGGCACTTAGCGCTATCAACTTTCCTCTTAGCACGGTTTTCTTAGTGTGCTATAAGTTTTGATATGTAGTGCCCTCACTTTCATTGAATTCTAGAAAGTATTTTTTCTTCTTCCCTGACTCATTCATTCATCATTGAGTAGACCTCTGTTCAGGCCTTTCTATCTTTAAGAGTCTCAGATGAGACATTTTTTGTAACTCTGATAGGTCTGCCTTTAGATGTTACTTGGCTTTTTTCCTTTGCAGCTGTTAAAATTATCTCTTTGTTCTGTATATTTAATATTTTGGTCATCATGTAATGGGAGAATTTTCTTTTCTGGTCCAATCTGTTTGATGTTGTGTAAGTTTCTTGTATTTTTATAGGCATTTCATTCTTTAGGTTAGGGCAAATTCCTTCTATGATTTTGTTGAAGACATTTTCTAGTTCTTTAAGCTGAGAATCTTTTTTTTTTCTTCTATTCCTATTATTCTTAGGTTTAGTCTTTTCACTGTTTGCTAGATTTCCTGGATGTCTTATGTCATGAACATTTTAGATTTTTCCATTTCCTTTGACTCATATATTAGTTTTTTCTATCATGTGTTCTAAACTTGAGATTCTCCCTTTCATCTCCTGTGTTCTGATGGTGATGCTTATGTCTGTAATTCCCGTTCTCTTTCCTACGTTTTCCATCTCAGTTTGTGTTTTCTGTATCGCTTCCAGTTCTCGTCTCAGGTCGTGGACAATTTTATACCCTTACTTGTTTAATTGCAGCTTCCTTTACTTCTTTCTATTAATTTGCTTCTTCTTTTAATTACCTCTACCTGTTTGAGTGTACTTTTCTGTATTTCCTTAAGGGATTTATTTGTATCCACTTTAAAGACCTATGTCATCTTTATAAGATTGGACTTAGATCCTCTTCCAGTTTCATTTGGATTCCCATCATTTGTTGTATCAGAATAGAAGGGCTCTGGCATCTCGCCCAGGGTCTCAATGATTGTGTTCTTTTTTTTTTTTTTTCTTTTATCACTACAATTTATTTTTTTAAAAAAATTTAGTTTACAGAAGAAATCTATTCAGTACAGGCTTCAGAAAGAAAAGGGTTAGTGCTATTTACATTCATTTTAAAACTCTGCTCTATACAAATCTAATTCTGATCAGTAAGAACAATATTTTCATAGATCTACTGCATATAAAGCATTAACAATGATTAAAGTAACCTGGATGCACTTAAACAAAGATGACCATAGAGACCATTTACATTTAATGCTGCTGAGGGCCAAGAACCCTCATTAAATACAGAACACAGCGTAGTCTGCAACTTCATCTTTTAAAAGGCTGGATAAAGTTATTGATATGGAATACTGATCTATATGCTACATGCCAATCTATATTTGCTTTCTATAGTTAGATATTTTATTATGTCTTTTTTATTAAATATAATCTACACACATTTTTAATTTCATCCAGGAAGATTTCTTCCCAGTGAAAAATATATAAAATCTTTTTTTTTTTTTTTTGCAGGTTTAGATGAAATTAGCTCATGCTTTAGTGCTGTGCAAATTTTTTATTTATAGCATATCAAATCTTTAAATTATTGGTAAAAATAAGAGTAGTGCTATTGATTATGTATGCCTTAAAACTCAGCTTGTGATTTTAATACAATTGCAAGCACTGATTCTGAATGCAAACTACAGAAAGTAACAAAATTATCATGTGGAGACTTTAAAAGATCCCTCTGCTCTAGTGAGTCAGTACACTCAGGGCATGATTTGGATGAGTGACAGTGGTGCAGGCTTTCACTCTTCTGATATTCAAATACACAACCTGATCTGCATCTCAGGCTTCCCACCAGTTCTGCACAATGACTGCACTGAGAGACTGGCCCCTCCACATTAAGGCTAGGGACACAGTGCCACTCCTCAGTGCTGTCTGGATGATTTCCCCCCCACCCCTCTCCGCGGAGAGGACTCGGTGGGCAGGCAGCAGGGGCATCCTCTACAGAGCTCTGTGAGCAGCATGCGTGGCTTATCATTTGCTGCGGTGACAACACTCATGCACAGTTTGATATTCTGCGAGGACAGCCACTGTAGCCAACTTTGGTAGAATTCACCCTGCCTGTTAGATTCCTTCCCATTCCCTGGCCGACTGCCTGGTATAAACACCGCCGATGATGAATGTCCTCCAGCGTAGACTACGCACAGGAGAACTGAGCACGACAGACACATGCAGATTATGTGATGAGGAAAATAATCATTTTTTAAGTGCAAATTGTACTTGCAGCACTCACCTTCTGACTTCTGCGGAGGAGTCTTTGCAGCAGCAAGGTGGTGTCTGCTGGGAGACACTTGCTACTTCCCCCGGAGACCACTGTGCATTTCAGACTGCTCAACACACGAGATACAAGGACTAAAGGACCAGACTGAAAGTGTTCTTGGTTCGTTTTACTTTCTGAGAAGAGATGTCAGAGTTCATGAGTGATTCAGTCCCAGGGATATGCAGGCGACTGTCCTATAGGTGTTGGAAGCTGCTGAGTCTCCTCTGTCCCCACGGTGTCAACAGACTGCCACTTCTGTGCTGGCGACATTACAGGATCACACAGCAGTTGCTCTCACCAGTTTTCTCCCCATTTCTCTGACCTTGTGAGTTGGGCTCTGGCAGTGTCTCTCTGGCCACCAAATGCATCACTGTTGTTTTGCCGAAAGGAAGTTTTAATGCTCCTAGGGTGACTTTTCAGTGTAGAAATCTGCCATGATAAATGAGTCACAGAATGTTTGGGCTCCTGATTTCCCAGTCCATGGGCCAGTTGTCATACACATGCTTGTGATGTCAGAGGCAGAGTCATTTGGGGAGAAGAGGAACTCTTTCGGTTTTCCACTCACCAAAATCAGGCGCTATCCGCTGGAATATGACTGGACATCTTGCCTTTTGAGAGTGGGCCAGAGGTTTTTGCAGAAAACAAAACAAAAACTAGAGCAGAAGTGCTGGAGCTCTACAGAAAAAAACAAATCAAACAAACAAACAAACAAAACAAAACAAAAAACAAAACCAAAAAACCTTCACAATTCTTGTTGATTGGTTCGTGCTGAGCATTTTTTCAAAAAAAAAAAAAAAAAGTAGAAGTTATATGAAAGCACTGGGGCGATAGGAGCGACGGGAGTTGATCCTCATCAACAGTAGCAGCTTCAGGACCCGCTGCGGCACCAGGTGGACAGAGAAGAGTGACACACATGGATATGGACAGGGTGGGAGGGGATTAAATGTGCGGTCCTCCTCCTCCCCCCACCTAGGCGGTAATTCACAGGCCCTCCCTATGCAGATCCTCATTAAAGCCCCTGAAGACGAAGTGTACAGATTGGCTGGATAATTCTGATGGAATCTGGTGGACCAGCAGGGGATAGCAGGTGGATTCCATTACGCTTAGTGGTCAGACCATGTTCCAAACTGGTTAGTTTTGGGACCCCTGAAGGTTTCCAGAAGGATGCAGGATGCCCTTGCAGTACCACAAGACATCTCCAGACCAGGGAGCAAGACCAGACCTAGATGATGTGACTCCAGCCTCCTCTTCTTCTAGCTGTCATGACTGATATTTTTGATGTGTTCTTAGATTAGATTTTGGGGATAGGATAGGTTTTCTTAGATGGGTAGAAGAGTACCTTCTTGGAGGCAAACAGGATGGGAATGGGAGAGGGAGTTGCAGAGGGGAGACTGGGAAGGGGGACACCATTTGAAATGTAAAAATAATCAAAGAAAAGAAAGTTTGCTTTCCTCATGGAATATCTTTTTTTCCTCCATCTATGACAATTGAAAGCTTGCTGCATACGGCAGTGTGGGGTAGCATCTGTGGTCTTTTAGAATCTGCAAGACATCTGGCTCAGCCCTCTGGCCATTAGAATCTTGAGTAGTCATATGTAATTCTTATAGGTATGCCTTTATATGTTATTTGACCTTCTTCTCTTGCAGCTTTTCCTATTCTTTCTTTATTTTGTAAATTCAGTATTTTTTTTATTTATGTGGTGTTGGGACTTTCTTTTCTGGTTGAATCTATTTTGTGTTCTGTATGTTTATAGGCAGTTCATTCTTTAGAGTTATGGACATTTTCTTCTATGATCTTGTTGAAAATATTTTCTGGCCATTTGAGCTGAGAGTATTTTCTTTCTTCCATACCTATTATTCTTAGATTTCGACTTTTCATTGTGTCCAGATTCCCTGGATATTTTGTGTCAGGAAGTTTTCTATAAACAATGTATCGGTTTCTTCTATCATATCTTTTACTCTTGAGATTCTCTCATCCGTCTAGTGTTCTGTTACTGCGGCTTTCATCTGAAGTTTCTGTTGCTGAGCTGGATTTTCTATCTCCAGTTTATGTTTTCTTCCTGTCTTTTATTTCCACATTCAAGCCATAAATAATTTTCTTTATTTCCTTTATGTCTTTGCTTGTATTTTCCTGGATTTCTTTAAGGGATTTATTCATTTTCTCTTGAAAATCCTCTATCATATTCATAAGATTAGATTTAATATCATATTCTTGTGCTTCATCTCATTAGAATATCCAGGGCTGGCTGTAATAGAATAGCTGGGCTCTGGTGGTATAATATTGTACTCGATGTTATTGATTGTGTTCTTACACTGGCCTCCAGATATTTGGGTTTGGGCTTACTATAGGTTTAGGTGGTGATTTCTGAGTTCATCTTTGTTAGATGGGTGGCTTGGCGTTTTTCCCCCCTTTGGTTTCTGTTTCTTCTCTGGTCTTCTGGAGTTCAGGTGATCAGTGATTCTTCAAGTTCAATATGGTCTCTCCACTGAGGGTTTTGTGGGCTGCATGACCTCTAGGGTTTTAGGTGCCCATGTTGCTTATAGTGTCCCTAGAACTGCCAGATCTCTGGGAAAGCAGAAGTCTTCTGACAAAGATATGATCCAGAATAGGGAGACCAGGGTATGGGAAACAGTTTGGACATGTTGGGTCTACTTTAACGGGAATGGACAGACAAAGGTCTGGGTTTTACATGGGGTTGCTGGTGCCAGCATTATCTCCAGGAAGGTAGCCATTGTCGTTGGCCTTAATGTGGAGCCAAAAGGACATAACTTAGAGCTGTGGTATAATTTGGAACAAAAGGTATAATTTAGAGCTGTTGCATGTGCTTTAACAGGAGTTGGTGTACAGAGGTTGCTGGAAATTGTACCCTCGTCCTCTGAAAGTGCACACTTTGTTCTAAACACCTAAGCTTTCAGTCTAGCCCTTAAAAGTTTATGAAGAAATGTTCTCAATATTTAGAAATGACTGGCCTGGAAGTTGTTATGTAGACTTGGATGTCACCCAAAATACTGAGATCCATTTGCTATTCTAGTTGGAACACTGAAATTAAAAATGTGCCCACTAGTAATTGGCAAATTATTTGTCTTTCTTTCTGGTGTTTTGTTTGTTTGTAGAAGCTAGACATAAGGAAATGATAATAACGTTTGTGACATTTATGTCTACATTCTGGATTAAAGCCCACGACTTTTTCTGAAATAACCATGAATCTCTGACTGTGCTGTAACCTTTTAGGTAAATCAGTCTGGCCCCAAATTCACAGAGATCTATCTGACTCTGACTCCCAGATGCTGATATTAAAGTTATATGTGACCATGTTCGGCTCTGCTCTATTCTTGATTTCCTTAACTGTATGTATTGTGCTGGTCTAGAATTTTCTGAAACAGCCCTTTCTGACAGAGATCCAAGGGTCCTGTCTCTCTTCATAACACAGTTTTAAAATTGTTTTGATAAATAGTTTTGGAAATCCCAGGATGGCTGCAACTTGCTAGTTAGCCAAACTTGTGCTTGAATTTCTGATCTTCATGCCACAAACTCTTGAATTCTGTGATGATAGGCATATCTAAAAATATCCAGTTTATGCAATGCTGGAGAAAGTGACCCTTGAGTTTGTAATTTTTTTTTCAAAGATGATTCCTACTCTGCTACATATCTTGAACCATTGCCTATCATTAATGGATACAAGTCATCCTCCTGCCTCAGGTTTTTGTAGCTAACATAGCAGATGACTGACAGAGCTCCCAACTTAGGCATTATATATTTCAGAACAGATTTCTCTGAAACAGGATGTCTCCACAACGAAAATCTGATGACTTTTTTTTAGGAGATTTGGTGTGGATGTCCCTACTGTCAAAGATAAAATAACACCAACTTGACTTACTCTCAGAATTATGTGGCACCTAGGCATGTAAAATTCAGCTAGGTGTGTTGGCTCTAAACTGTCATCCTACTAGGAAGAATGTTGAGGTAGTAGGATTGCTGAGAGTTGGTATTTGAAATCAATCGAAGTCATAGAAAAAGACCTTGTCTCAATGATACATCTAAGACTAAGAAAACGAGTAGCAACTAATCAAATAAAACAGTGTTGCAGTGATTTAATGAATTGGCTATTGATGTTCAAGCAAGTCTCAGGTATTTTGTTTTTTCATAGAGGGAACATCATCCACCTATACAGTAAACAAAATATATTTATTATTTAGAAGGTACGACTCGGGCATCCAATCAGATGGAGTTTTTGGTTTGCAGGTAGATCCAGAAGAGAGATTTATGAGAGAAAGGTGTCTCACTGCTTCAGAATCAGAGAAGTCTCTGGGAGGAGAGAAGCTGAGACTCACTGCTTGGTGCTGGGTTAGGTTCTTATCAGTCCTCACTGCCTAGTCCTCTATTCCTCCACTGGGAAACTCCATCAGATGCAGAATCATTAGACAGGACATGGGACAGAAGAGCACAAATCCAGAGTCTGTTAAGAAGAACTGGTTGAAGACACCGGTTTTGATTGTACATGCAGTGTTTTTGTATTTTCGATGTTGTTATTGTTATTGTTGTTGTTGTCATTTGATAAAAGGCCTCACTAAAGTAGATCTGGCTAGACCTCACTTCGTAGATCAGGAGGGCCCCCAACCCATTGAAATCCCCATGCTTCCTCCTGCAGAATAACGGGACTACTGGCATGTGCTACCACACCTAGCCTGTAATCCGTTTCAAATCCATCTGGTCAACCTCCTTTATGGGACTACTGGCACGTGCTACCACACCTAGCCTGTAATCAGTTTCAAATCCATCTGGTCAACCTCCTTTATGGGACTACTGGCACATGCTACCACACCTAACCTGTAATCAGTTTCAAATCCATCTGGTCAACCTCCTTTATGGGACTACTGGCACGTGCTACCACACCTAACCTGTAAGACAGTTTCAAATCCATCTGATCAACTTCCTTTTTTTTCTTTCTCTTTTCTGACAGAGACTTTTATTTCTAGTCAGGTTGTATATAAACATATCCATGATTATCCATGTGAGTTTTTTTAATTGAAAATACCTTCCTTTTCTTGAATGGATGTATAAAGAACTACCAATCTAATTTTTAGAGTATTTCACATTATTTCTCTAAAAACAAACAAACAAACAAACAAACAAAAACAAAAACAAAAAACCTCTGCACCCATCTCTCTATTGAAAGTAGCAAAGTTTTACACAAATCCCATTTTCATTATTTTAGGCTTTAACACAGTGCATAGTGCATGAATGCTGAAAACCAGGCTAATTTAAGCCCTCACCATTCTCCCTCTCTGCTCCACCTTACAACCCAAACTTGCTTTCTGATTGGTTGCTTGTGTCCCAAACTGATATTGCCTGGGATTATTTTCATTATCTCCATTGTCAGCGTTCCCTCTTTGAAAGCCAAAAAAAAAAAAAAAAAAAAAATCACACTAGCCTGAAATGTCAGAGCTCATTCAGTGTATTATTCTCCACAGTGGAGTCTTGTTTATTTAGTCATGTATTAGTAAATTGAGTGAGGTGCTATGAGTGAGGTGCTTTGTTTGGGGTGAGTTCTTTCTTTCCTTTTTTTATTATTATTTTTCCTACTTTATTTACATTTCAAATGTTTCCCCCTTTCCAGATCTCCCCTTTGGAACCTCCCCATTTCCTCCCCCTCCCCCTGCCACTATAGGGGTATTCTCCCACCCACCCACTCACCTACCCACTCTTGTCCTCCCTCCTTGGTCTTCTCCTCTACTGGGAGATCTAACACTCTCAGGCTCAAGGGCCTCTCCTCCCTCTGATTGCTAATAAGACCCTCCTCTGTCACTTATGTGGCTAGCACCATGGGTCCCTCCATGTGTATTCTTTGGTTGGTGGATCAGTCTCCAGGAGTATCAGGGGGGTCAGGCCAGCTGACACTGTTGCTGCCTCCCTGGGGATGCAAACTCCCTCAGCTCCTTCAGTCCCTTCTCCAAGTCCTCCATCTGGGACCTCACACTCTGCCCTACTGTTGCTGTGAAGTGACCTTTGGATATTACAAACTTTTGGGCTAATAACCACTTAAGAGTGAGTACATACCATGTTCATTCTTTTGTGACTGCGTTACCTCGCTCAGGATGATATTTTCAAGATCCATCCATTTGATGCCAATTTCAGGAAGTCATTGTTTTTAATACCTGAGTTGTATTCCATTGTGTAAATATATCACATTTTCTGTATCCATTCATTTGTGGAGGGACATCTGGGTTGTTTCCAGCTTCTGGCTATTATAAATATGGCTGCTCTGAACATACTGGAACATGTATCTTTATTACATGTTGGAGCATCTTCTGGGTATATGCCCAAGAGTGGAACAACTGGGTCCTCAGGTAGTAATATGTTCATTTTTTGAGGGTCTGCCAAAAAATGATTTCAGGGTCTGTCTCTGATTTCCAGAGAGGTTGTATCAACTTGCATTCCCACCAGCAATGAGGAAGTGTTCCTCTTTCTCCACATCCTCGCCAACATCTGCTGTCACCTGAGTTTTTGATCTTAGCCATTCTGACTGGTGTGAGGTGAAATCTCAGGGTTGTTTTGATTTGCATTTCCCTGATGACTAAGGATGTTGAACATTTCTTTAGGTACTTCTTGGCCATTCCAGTTTCCTCAGTTGAGAATTCTCTGTTTAGCTCTTCCCCATTTTTTGATAGGGTTATTTGTATCTCTGGAGTCTAGCTTCTTGAGTTCTTTGTATACATTGGATATTAGCCCTCTATCGGATGTAGGATTGGTAAAGATCTTTTCCAAATGTATACGTTGCCGTTTTTTCCTATTTACAGTGTCCTTTGCCTTACAGAAGCTTTGTAATTTTTTTTTTAGAGTGTTAACTGTGTATATGTTTTCTATTTATTTATTTATTTATTTATTTATTTTCATATTTTATTTACATTTCAAATGTTTCCCCCTTTCCAGATCTCCCCTTTGGAACCTCCCCATTCCCTCCAACCTCCCCCTGCCTCTAGGGGGATATTCTCCAACCCACCTCCCCACCCGACCCCCCACCCACTCTCATCTTCCCTCCTTGACATTCTCCTATACTGGGGGATATAACACCCTCGGGCCCAAGGGCCTCTCCTCCCCCTGACTGGTAACAAGACCCTCCTCTGCAGTCTTTGTGGCCAGCACCATGGGTCCATCCATGTGTATTCTTTAGTTGGTGGATCAGTCTCCTGAAGTATGGGGGGGATCAGGCCAATTGCCAGTGTTGTTACCTCCCTGGGGCTGCACACTCCCTCAGCTCCTACAGTCCTTTCTCCAAGCCCTCCATCTGGGACCTCGTACTCAGTACTACTGTTCCTGTGAAGTGACTCTTGGGTATTTCAAACTTTTAGGCTAATAACCACTTAACAGTGAGTACATACCATGTTCATTCTTTTGTGACTGCGTTACCTGGCTCAGAATGGTGTTTTCAAGATCCATCCATTTGTCTACAAATTTCATGAAGTCATTGTTTTTAATAGCTGAGTAGCACTTTGTCAAGTGCTTTTTCAGCATCTAACGAGATGACCATTTGTTTTTTTTCTTTGAGTTTGTTTATGTAGTGGATTACATTAATGGATTTCCGTATATTGAACCATCCCTGCATCCCTGAGATGAAGCCTACTTGATCATGGTGAATGATTGTCTTGATGTGTTCTTGGATTCGGTTTGCAAGAATTTTATTGAGTATTTTTGCATCGATATTCATAAGGGAAATTGGTCTGAAGTTTTCTTTTATTGTTGGGTCTTTGTGGGGCTTTGGTATCAGTGTAACTGTGGCCTCATAGAATGAATCGGGTAGTGTTCCTTCTGTTTCTATATTATGGAATAGCTTGAAGAGTATTGGTATTAGGTCTTCTTAGAAGGTCTGATAGAATTCTGCACTGAACCCATCTGGTCCTGGGCTTTTTTTGGTTGGGAGACTTTTAATGACTGCTTCTATTTCTTTAGGAGTTATGGGACTGTTTAGATGGTTTATCTGATCCTGATTTAACTTTGGTAATTGGTATCTGTCTAGAAACTTGTCCATTTCCTCCAGATTTTCCAATTTTGTTGCATATAGGCTTTTGTAGTAGGATCTGATGATTTTTTAAATTTCCTCAGAGTCTGTTGTTATATCTCCGTTTTCATTTCTAATTTTGTTAATTTGGATACTGTCTCTGTGCCCTCTGGTTAGTCTGGCTAAGGGTTTATCTATCTTGTTGATTTTCTCAAAGAACCAGCTCTTGGTTTTATTGATTCTTTGTATAGTTCTTTTAGTTTCCACTTGGTTGATTTCAGCCCTTAATTTGATTATTTCTTGCCTTCTACTCCTCTTGGGTGTATTAGCTTCTTTTTGTTCTAGAACTTTCAGATGTGCTGTTATGCTGTTCGTTTATGCTCTGTCCAGTTTCTTTTTGGAGGCATTCAGAGCTATGAGTTTTCCTCTTAACACTGCTTTCATTGTGTCCCATAGGTTTGGGTAAGTTGTACTTTCATTTTCATTGAATTCTAGGAAGTCTTTAATTTCCTTCTTTATTGCTCCCTTGACCAACTTATCATTAAGCAGTGCATTGTTCAGCTGCCATGCGTATGTGGGCTTTCTGTTGTTGTTGTTGTTGCCATTGAAGACCAACTTAATCCATAGTGATCTGATAGGAGGCATGGGATTATTTCAATCTTCTTATATCTGTTGAGGTTTGTTTTGTGACCAATTATATGATCAATTTTGGAGAAGGTACCATGAGGTGTTGAGAAGAAGGTATATTCTTTTGATGCAGGATGAAATGTTCTATAGATATCTGTTAAACCCATTTGGCTCATAGCATCTGTTAGTTTCACTGTGTCTCTGTTTAGTTTATGTTTCCAAGATCTGTCCATTGTTGATAGTGGGGTGTTGAAGTCTCCTACTATTATTGTGTGAGGTGCAATGTGTGCTTTGAGCTTTAGTAGAGTTTTTTTTATGAAAGTGGGACCTCTTGCCTTCGGGGCATAGATGTTCAGAATTGAGAGTTCTTCTTGGTAGATTTTTCCTTTGATGAGTAAGAAGTGTCCTTCCTCATCCTTTTTTATGAATTTTGGTTGAAAGTCAATTTTATCCGATATTAGAATGGCTACTCCAGCCTGTTTCTTGGGGCCATTTGCTTGGAAAATTGTTATCGAGCCCTTTACTCTGAGCCCTTTACTCTTTACTCTTTAATACGGAGGTGAGTTTCCTGATGCAGCAAAATGCTGGGTCCTGTTTATGGATCCAGTCTGTCAGTCTATGTCTTTTTATTGGGGAGTTGAGACCATTGATATTAAGAGATATTAAAGAATAGTGATTGTTATTTCCTGTTATTTTTGATGTTGTTTATATTGTTTGTGTGGCTATCTTCTTTTGAGTTTGTTGAAAGATTACTTTCTTTCTTTTTCTTGAGTTTAGTTTCCCTCCTTGAGTTGGCGTTTTCCATGTGTTATTCTTTGTAGGGCTGGGTTTGTGGAAACGTACTGTGCAAATTTGGATTTGTTGTAGAATATTTTGGTTTCACCCTCTATGATTATTGATAGTTTTGCTGGGTATAGCAGCCTGGGCTGGCATTTGTGTTCTTTTAGAGCCTGTATGAGCTCTGCCCAGGATCTTCTAGTTTTCATAGTCTCTGGTGAGAAGTCTGGTGTAATTCTGATAGGTCTGCCTTTATATGTTACTTGCTCCTTTTCCCTTACTACTTTTAATATTCTTTCCTTGTTTTGTGTATTTGGTGTTTTGACTATAATGTGACGGGAGGAATTTCTTTTCTGGTCCAGTCTGTTTGGAGTTCTGTCGGCTTCTTGTATATTTATGTTCATTTCTTTCTTTAGGTTAGGGGAGTTTTCTTCTATAATTTTG
Organism: Rhynchomys soricoides; assembly: GCA_019843965.1. NCBI lineage: Eukaryota > Metazoa > Chordata > Mammalia > Rodentia > Muridae > Rhynchomys > Rhynchomys soricoides. Next base: position 3,382 of record JADRCH010000526.1, on the reverse strand, counting down.
TTGAAGATATTTACTGGTCCTTTAGGTTGGGAGTCTTCACTCTCTTCTATACCTATTATCCTCAGGTTCTGTCTTCTCATTGCATCCCGGATATCTTGGATGTTTTGTTTTAGGAGCTTTTTGCATTTTGTGTTTTCTTTGACTGTTTTGTCCATGTTTTCTATGGTATCTTCCGCACCTGAAATTCTCTCTTCCATCTCTTGTATTCTGTTGGTGATGCTTGCATCTATGACTCCTGATTTCTTTCCTATGATTTCGAATTCCAGGGTTGTCTCCCTTTGTGATTTCTTTATTATTTCTATTTCTGTTTTTAATTCCTGAATGGTTTTGTTCATTTGATTTATTGTGTTTTCCTGTATTTCTGCCCGTTTGATTGTGTTTTCCTATAATTCTTCAAGGGATGTTTGTGTGTCCTCTTTAAGGGCTTCCTGTTGTTTACTTGTGTTCTCTTGTATTTCTTTAAGGGAGTTATTTATTTCCTTCTTAAAATCTTCTACAATCCTCTTGATAAGTGATTTTAAGTCAGAGTCTTCCTTTTCTGGTGTGTTGGTGTATCCAGGGCTGGCTGTAGTGGGAGAGCTGGGTTCAGCTGAAGCCAAGTAGTCCTGGTTTTTGTTCCTTGTGTTCTTGCCCTTGCCTTTCGACATCTGGTTATCTCTGGAGTTAGCTGGTCTTTCTCTCTTTGCTGGTGGCTTGTCTTTCCTTCAAGCTCAGATGTCAATATTCCTGGGAGACCAGTTCTTTCTTCCAGCTGTTCTTCAGTCCCTGCCTCTGGAGCCCGCCTTCCGCTGCCTCCTCAGCACAAGTGGGCGGGTAGCTTTCTCTCTGAACTACTTGTATATGAAGAGGCCTGTTGGCCCAGGTGGGGTTTCTGGCCACAGGTAGAAGCAGGCAAGCTCTTACCTTCTGGCTTTTCCTCAGTCCCTGCCTCTGGAGCCCGAGTGGGTGGGTAGCTTTCTCTCTGAGCTACTTGTATATGGAGAGGCATGTTGGCCCAGGTGGGGTTTCTGGCCACAGGTGGAAGCAGGCAGACTCTTACCTCCCAGCTTTTCCTCAGTCCCTGCCTCTGGAGCCCGCCTTCCGCTGCCTCCAGAAGCTTTGTAATTTTATGAGGTCCCTTCTGTTGATTCTTGATCTTAGAGCACAAGCCATTGGTGTTCTGTTCAAGAACTTTTCCCCTGTGCCCATGTGTTTTAGACTCTTCCCCACTTTCTCTTCTATTAGATTCAGTGTATCTGGTTTTATGTGGAGGTCCCTGATCCATTTGGTCTTGAGCTTTGTACAGGGAGATGGGCAGGGATCAATTCGCAATCTTCTACATGTAGACCTCCAGTTGAACCAGAACAATTTGTTGAAGATGCTGTCTTTTTTCCACTGTATGGTTTTAGCTCTTTTGTCAAAGATCAAGTGTCCATAAGTGTGTAGGTTCATTTCTGGGTCTTCGATTATATTCCATTCATCTACCTGCCTGTCACTGTGCCAATACCATGCAGTTTTTATCACTACTGCTCTGTAGTACAGCTTGAAGTCAGGGAGGCTGTTTCCCCCAGAAGTCCTTTTATTGTTGAGAATAGTTTTTGCTATCCTGGGTTTTTTGTTATTCCATATAAATTTGAGAATTACTCTTACTAAATCTATGAAGAATTGAGTTGGGATTTTGATGGCGATTGCATTGAATCTGTAATTGTTTCTGGCAGGATGGCCATCTTAACTATATTAATCCTGCCAAGCCATGAGCATGGGAGATCTTTACATATTCTGAAGTAGTCTTCGATTTCTTTCTTCAGAGACTTGAAGTTCTTATCATTCAGATCTTTCACTTGTTTGGTTAGAGTCACACCAAGATATTTTATATTGTTTGTGACAATTGTGAAGGGTGTTATTTCTCTAATTTCTTTCTCAGCCTGTTTATCCTTTGAGTATAGGAAGGCTCCTGATTTGCTTGAGTTAATTTTTGTATCCCGCCACTTTGCTGAAGTCGTTTATCAGCTGTAGCAGATCCTCATTTTGTTTTTGATGTTTTGATACATGGTCTTGATATGTAGATTAATTTGAAACTCCTACTCACAAATCCTGCTTCAGTGATGGGACTATAGCAAGCCTGATAACAGCATACATGGGCCTTGCAGCCCTGGTCCTTGCTCCCCATCCTTGTGCCTTGCTGAAAACCATTAGATTACATTTTTAAAGGTAGCCCCAAAGGTCCATTCCTTTATTTGAATATATTCTTTTCTTGAGACTCACTACAAAGGAAGAGCTCTCAAGTCCAGCAATCAATAGCCCCTTTGGTTTACATAATTATCCACTCCAATTAAAATTAAATATCTCATTCTCACATGGGGTTTACCTTTTACATTTATAACATGCTTTTGACCTATAGACTAGGTGTTCTGTCTCTTTTCTATCCAGAGGTAGTTCTTTGCTCCTGCCCTGCTCCCAAGGACAAACAGTCCTTTAACCTCTCCCTTGTTCCCTTCCTCTTTTCCTTTATCTCCTGTCAATGTCTCTTATCCCATGTCCTTTGTCCCTCTGAGACACATAGATCTCCTTTATGCTGAGAACTTGGTCTGAGGCTATCTTGGGCTGACTCTGAGGATACCTACGTAATAGTTTATTCCTGGCTCCAAACAGAAACATCTTTCAATCTCTATGGGCGTCCCTCCAGAAAACTCTTTTTAAATTGTCTCAGACTATTCATAGAATCTCATAAAGAACATCCAGGTACATTCTCTTAGAAAAAGAAAATAGCCTGGCATGGATGTGCATATATTTAATCTCAGTTTTCCTGGGACTCTACAGAGGAAAATAAGACGCATAACAAGCAAGTGAAGCAGAGCTCCATGGAATTAGCTCCAGACACAGTGGACAGCCTGGATGTTAAAGAGATGAACTAAAGTGAGTAGAGAGATTGTAATAAGTTCCATAGAGAACATCCTCTTCTCTGAAGCCTGCTGTGAGTCACCTCAATATCTTAAAGAAGGTACACTACACATGAAAGTTAGGAGTCTCCCATGAGGACCTGTCACAGTGAACCAGGGGATGGTGTTAGGACATATTTATCTGCTTAAGTGAAGCTCTTCTTACCTGACATATAAACTGTTCTGGAAGTATGAAGAAATAGATAGCTTAAGGTCACATCATGTCCTTCTCATTTTGATACCAGGTCTCTGAGTCTTCATATGTTGCAAATAATATCTTCCAGCAAAGGTTAAATATAAGGACTTGGTTCCTAAAGTTTGCCTGCCTTGATATTCACTTGGTCCTTATTTACTTGACTGCTGAAGATACCTGTCCCCTCATCCCATTGTTTTTCATAGTTTAGTCAGTTTTTTTGTGATCTGAATGTATTCTATACTAATTTGTTTCCAAAACATTGAGCACT
>JADRCH010000519.1:0-11666 GCA_019843965.1 Rhynchomys soricoides | reverse complement strand
TATGGTTTTGCAAAGGCTTTACCACATTGACTATATTCATAAGGTTTCTCTGTAATATGTGTTCTTTCATGTTTTCAGAGATGACTCTGATAAGCAAAGGCTTTATCAGATTGATTACATTCACAGGGTTTCTCTCCACTATGAATTCATTCAAGCCTTTGAAAATGACTTTGATGTGCAAAGGCTTTACCACATTGAGTATCTTCATAGGGTTTATCTTGAGGCTGACCTCTTTCATGCCTATAGCAGTGAGGTTCCTGTAGGTGTCCAGCATCACGTCTTTGTAGAGGCTCTTCTGAGAAGAATCCAGCAAGACCTTCTCTTCCAGAGTAAAGTTTATATGTACATCATCATAGGTCATGGCATCCATTTCACAAAATCCAGGCTTCCTAGCTCCCTCTTGAATGAAAAACTGCTCTCAGTAGTAGCATAGAAGGTGATCAGCTACTCAGCTTGAAGAAGACAAACAAAAATCTCTTAATGAATTATAGGAAACCACAATCAAATGGGCAGAATTATAGGAAAACACAATCAAACAAATGAAAAAACCATTCAGGAATTAAAAACAGAAAGAGAAACAATAAAAAAATCACAAAAGGAGACAACCCTCCAGTTAGAAAACATAGGAACGAAATCAGCAGTCATAGATGCAAGCATCACCAACAGAATACAAGAGATGGAAGAGAGAATCTCAGGTGCAGAAGATACCATAGAAAACATGGACACAACAGTCAAAGAAAACACAAAATCCAAAAAGCTCCTAACCCAGAACATCCAAGATCTCTATATGCAATGAGAAGACAGAACCTGAGAATAATAGGTATAGAAGATTCCCAACTTAAAGGACCAGTAAATATCTTCAACAAAATTATACAAGAAAACTTCCCTAACCTAAAGAAAGAGATGAACATAAATATACAAGAAACCTACAGAACTGCAAATGAACTGGACCAGAAAAGAAATTCCTCCTGTCACATTATAGTCAAAACATCAAATACACAAAACAAGGGAAGAGTATTAAAAGCAGTAAGGGAAAAAGGGCAAGTAGCATATAAAGACAGACCTATCAGAATTTCACCAGACTTCTCACCAGAGACTATGAAAGCTAGAAGATCATGGGCAGATCTCATACAGACTCTAAGGGAACACAAATGCCAGCCCAGGCTCTTATACCCAGCAAAACTCTCAATAATCATAGATGGTGAAACCAAAATAGTCTATGAAAAATCCAAATTTGCACAGTATGTTTCCACAAACCCAACTCTACAAAGAATAATAGATGGAAAACGCCAACTCAAGGAGGGAAACTACACTCAAGAAAAAGCAAGAAATTAATCTTTCAAGAAAATCAAAAGAAGATAGCCAAACAAACATACAAAAAACATCAAAATAACAGGAAACAACAATCACTATTCTTTAATATCTCTTAACATCAATGGTCTCAACTCCCCAATAAAAAGACATTAGACTAACAAACTGGATCCATAAACAGGACCCAGCATTTTGCTGCATCCAGGAAACATACCTCCATGTTAAAGAAAAACACTACCTCAGAGTAAAGGGATGGAAAAAATTTTCCAGGCAAATGGCCCCAAGAAACAGGCTGGAGTAGCCATTCTAATATCTGATAAAATTGACTTTCAACCAAAAGTCATCAAAGGATAAGAAAGAACACTTCATATTCATCAAAGGAAAAATCTACCGAGAAGAACTCTCAATTCTGAATTTAAGAGCTCCCACATTCATGAAAGAAACTCTACTAAAGCTCAAAGCACACATTGCACCTCACACAATAATAGTGGGAGACTTCAACACCCCACTATAAACCATGGACAGATCTTGGGAACATAAATTTAACAGAGACACAGTGAAACTAACAGATGCTATGATCCAAATGGGTTTAGCAGATATCTATAGAACATTTCATCCTACATCAAAAGAATATACCTCATGGTACCTTCTCCAAAATTGATCATATAATTGGTCACAAAACAAACTTCAACAGATAAAAGAAGATTGAAATAATCCCATGCCTCCTATCAGATCACTACAGATTAAGGCTGGTCTCCAATGGCAATAACAGCAGAAAGCCCACACACACATGGAAGGTAAACAATGCTCTACTCAATGATAACTTGGTCAAGGAATAAAGAAAGAAAGAAATTAAAGACTTCCTAGGGTTTAATGACAATGAAAGTACAACTTACCCAAACATATGGGACACAATGAAAGCAGTGTTAAGATGAAAACTCATAGCTCTGAATGCCTCCAAAAAGAAACGGGAGAGAGCGTATACTAACAGCTTAACAGAACATCTGAAAGTTCTAGAACAAAAAGAAGCTAATACACCCAAGAGGAGTAGAAGGCAGGAAATAATCAAATTAAAGGCTGAAATCAACCAAGTGGAAACTAAAAGAACTATAAAAAGAATCAACAAAACCAGGAGCTGGTGCTTTGAGAAAATCAACAAGATAGATAAAACCTTAGCCAGACTAACAAGAGGGCACAGAGACAGTACACAAGTCAATAAAATTAGAGATGAAAAGGGAGATATAACAACAGACTCTGAGGAAATTAAAAAATCATCAGATCCTACTACAAAAGCCTATATGCAACAAAATTGGAAAATTTGGAAAAAATGGACAAGTTTCTAGACAGATACCAATTACCAATGTTGAATCTGGATCAGATAAGCCATCTAAAAAGTCCCATAACCCCTAAAGAAATAGAAGCAGTCATTAATTTCTGTCAACCAAAAAAAGCCCAGGACCAGATGGGTTCAGTGCTGAATTCAATCAGACCTTCAAAGAAGACCAAATACCAATACTCTTCAAGCTATTTCACAAAAGAGAAACGGAAGGAACACAACCAAATTCATTCTATGAGGCAACAGTTACACTGATACCAAAACCCCACAAAGACCCAACAATAAAAGAAAACTTCAGACCAATTTCCCTTATGAATACAGATGCAAAAATACTCAATAAAATTCTTGCAAAATGAATTTAAGAACACATCACAAAGATCATTCACCATGATCAAGTAGGCTTCATCCCAGGGATACAGGGATGGTTCAATAACCGGAAATCAATCAATGTAATCCACTACATAAACAAACTCAAAAAAAAAAAAACCACATGGTCATTTCCTAAGATACTGAAAAAGCATTTGACAAAGTTCAACATCCCTTCCTGATAAAAGTCTTGGAAAGATCAGGAATTCAAGGAGCATATCTAAGCCTAGTAAAAGCAATATACAGCAAACCAGTAGCCAACATCAAACTAAATGGAGAGAATCTCGAAGCAATCCCACTAAAATCAGGGACTAGGCAAGACTGCCCTTTCTTTCCCTAAAGAAAACAATCAGAAACTAATTCTAGCTAAAGCAATCAGAAAACAAAAGGAGATCAAAGGGATACAAATTGGAAAGGAAGAAATCAAAATATCACTATTTGCAGTTGATATGATGGTATACATAAGCGACCCCCAAAAATCCACCAGATATCTTCTACAGCTGATTAACAACTTCAGCAAAGTGGCTGGATACAAATGCAAATCAATAGCCTTCCTATACTCGAAGGATAAACAGCCTGAGAAACAAATTAGAGAAATAACACCCTTCACAATTGTCACAAACAATATAAAATATCTTGGTATGACTCTAACCAAACAAGTGAAAGATCTGTATGACAAGAACTTCAAGTCTCTGAAAAAAGAAATTGAAGAAGACCTCAGAAGATGGAAAGATCTCCCATGTTCATGGATTGGCAAGATTAATATAGTTAAAATGGCCATCCTGCTGAAAGCAATCTACAGATTCAATGCAATCCCCATCAAAATCCCAAATGAATTCTTCATAGACCTAGAAGAGCAATTCTCAAAATCATATGGAATAACAAAAAACCCAGGATAGCAAAAACTATTCTCAACAATAAAAGGACTTCTGGGGGAATCAGCCTCCTTGACTTCAAGCTGTACTACAGAGCAGTAGTGATAAAAAAGTATGGTATTGGTACAGTGACAGGCAGGTAGATCAACGGAATAGAATCGAAGACCCAGAAAAGAAACCCACCCACTTATGGTCACTTGATCTTTGACAAAAAGCTAAAACCATACCCTGGAAAAAAGACAGTATCTTCAACAAATGTTGCTGGTTCAACTGGCAGTCTACATGTTGAAGATTTTGATTTGATTCATTACTACCTCCCTGTACAAAGGTCAAGTACAAGTGGATCAAGGACCTCCACATAAAACTAGATACACTGAATTTAATAGAAGAGAACCAACTAAGGAATATACATGGAGGGACCCATGGTGCTGGCCACATGTGCGGCAGAGGAGGGTCTTGTTGGCCATCAGGGGAGGAGAGGCGCTTGGGCCTGAAAGTGTTAGATCCCCCAGTAGAGGAGAATGCCAAGGAGGGAAGACGAGTGTGGGTGTGTGGGTGGGTGGGAGAATACTCGCCTAATGGCAGGGGAAGGGGGGAAGAAATGGGGAGGTTCCAAAGGGGAGATCTGGAAATGGGGAAACATTTGAAATGTAAATAAAGTAGGAAAAATTTAAAAAAGAAAAAAGAAAAAGAAAAATGAAAGAAAAAACCCAACAAATGAAAAAAACTTGTTATTTTTAAAAATCACTGCTTACATAATAAATAAATCTAAAAACAAACAAAAAAACCTATTTTATTAAATTCCTGTATCCATAAAAATAAATATAAAACAAAAAACAAAACACAAAACAAAACAAACCTGCAAAACCATTTTTAGAAATCCTTGTATATGTAACAAATAAATGTACAAAAAATTTTTAAAAAATTCTGCAATATCTCACCATTTCTGTCCAATGAAAATACTATTCTCTCAGATATGATTGAAAATAAACATGACAAGTAAATTATAGTATGAAGTACAAATATCATACAATCCATCAATCTCTCAATTTAGATAAAACACTCTACCATATCTGACTAAAAATTCTTACAACTCCACACCTGTTATGTCCTCGTTTAGCTTGTATAGTATCTGAAAATCCACCTCTCAAATATGTATCATCCTTCTTTTTTGTTGTAGTTTTTTTGTTTGTTTGTTTGTTTGTTTTTTGTTTTTTTTTGTCTTTTATGCTTGTTTGTTTGTTTTTCGAGACTGGGTTTCTCTGTGTAGCTCTGGCTGTCCTGGAACTCACTTTGTATCATCTTTCTCAATGCCGAACAGCTTGAGTTCACTATGAGTCTACAAACAGTCTTCAATACCACCAGAATTTCGAGAGCAACATGACATTTACTGAAAATATAGGAAGCCTAACACAGCTTCCAAAAATGAGACAAATTGTACAAACCGCTGCCTAACTATACAGTCCCCTGTTTACCAACACATTGGAGCATCAAAAATGTGGCTGTTAGGCCCAGTATCATCTGACAGGCCTTTGTAACACAGAATTATGAATGATTTATTACTCTCTCTTGGCAAATATAATTAGTCCACTATTCCGCATAGTGAGTCTCTTTTCGGGACAGTAATTTGTATGTAGATGAATATGCAATTTCTGCCCAGTGGTTACTTGCCACAATGGACAACCTCATCTGTAGGTAAACATGCTCAGTTTCTTCTTTGAGTCCATGAATGGGGAGCTGTCAGAAGCAGATATGTCTCAACAACAAATGATTAAGTAACATTCAATGTCACACATTGTGGATTTCTGATGTTTTTGAAAACTCTCATCTATGCAAAGTAAGCTGGACTATTGTCCTTTACCTAGTCCCAGCTATTTCTAATCAAAATATCTTGAAAACACAAGAGTCATGAAAACCAATGTAAGTAATTATAACTTCAACTTAGAAACAATTTAAAGATTTCTACCAAATGAGATTATGGTTATACAATCAATTCTAGCTACTTTCTCCCCGTTAAATTATGACCATTTCTAAATTCCCAAGAAAGACAACTTTAGAATAACCACCTGCCAATTCCAAGCCCAGGGAGCTGGGACAACGACTCTTCATAACTTCTTCCTGCTGAATATGGGCATTGAGATATTTTTGAAGGGGAGGTTAGGTAGGAAAAATGAGGGTGTTGGTTACGCCTTACAAAGGCAACACCGACATTTTTTTATTAGTCTTTCATGTCTATTTCGTGGTTGGATCCATCTGAAAATCCAAGAAATCAGGAGATCAAGCATGTCAGTTCAGCATGTCTGATGATGGATCTCACCAAAGCTGTATGTCCTCCAATATAGAAACCTCAAAACAAAATTTAAGTATCATCAAGATATCTGCATGGATATCTTGTAGAGTGTACAGTGTACAAACTAGTTAGGATGAAATTTTGCTCCCCCCCTTTTTTTTGAGCATGTGAAAGACAGTCTTTTTTTATGAGCCAATTTTAATAATAACCAATCATAAGTCTTCATTCACACCAAGTGAAGGATGGCAAAAAGAATCTTTACCTGTTTTGTTTAATTCTCTTGAATCTAGTTCTTCTGGGGGTCTGCCTCTGTCAAATTTGACCCATATAACTCTGGAAGGTATGCAAAGTCTATTCAACTTTCCTAAAAACACAAAGACAAAGCCTTTCTCCTAAATCAGCCAGGAAAACTTTTAGCTTGACCTCTCTCCCAGAGGAATAATAACACAACCACAAAACTTAAAAATCACACCCATTTTGACAATTAAAACAATTAAGAACAAATTAAGTAAAGTAAGCAATTACTGTCTGAGCCTATTCGTTTTTTCTAATCTGTCATGCCAAGATATTAACTCAAAATTCCCGTGGAGCCCATGTCAGAGAGAATCTGAGTATCCTGCAGACTATTATACCATCCTTAAAGTAAACAAAATCCACTACAGTAAAGTAAAAAAAAAAAATTCCACTAATATCTGCTAATAGGAAACAGGCAGTTTCTACCTATTATGCTCTCTGCCTGGAGCTTCAGACTTTTATTAATACCTGCTTATTAGTAGACAGTTATCATTACTCTCTGGCTGGAGCCTGCTTCTTTGTTTAGAATCATAGACTCCTCTCCACTCTGCTCACTAATAACTAAATCTCTAACTTTCAGGCTAAGAATCTAAATTTCTGGTGGATTCTTGCTTAACATATTGGACTGCCACCTGTTGCATGTAATAATTTTTTAAAAAATCAGTCCTGTGGCTAGCTGCTGCCAAACCAATCAGCAATCCTAAATTTCCAGTGCTAGCCAGAGGAGCACTCTTGCCAGCCCGAGTTCTGCTTGCTATCTTTCAATTGGAGCTCAGTCCTTGCCCAGCTTCCCATCCCAAAGCCTGGCCTAATTCTGCATCGGCTATGTTCTTTCCCTCTGGCCCACTTGAGTTGCTGTGGAATGGAAAACACCAGACAATCTTAGTTTAGAATCAGTAGCTAACACAATCACTGGGCTCTGAATCTACTGTCCTAAACTCATTAACTATTCTATGGTAGAAATCTTCAGGTGGTGGATCCTGGTGGATTCTGCCACCATGCATAAACTTTCCATCCTACATTTTGTCTTGTGCTCCTGGTCCTCCATCCAAAAATGGTATGTTCCTCTATCGTAACCAGAAGGCCCGCTTCCTCCTTCTCACTCAGTTATTGACTTCTTGTCATCTTTATTACCAATCATCAATTAAGGAAAAATTCCACTACACTGGACCTCATTTTATACAAAAGCTTCTGGAAAGCTAAGAACACAGTCAACTGGCAAAGAATCGTCCTATGGACTAGGCATATATATATCCAAATCTACAACCAAAAAGAGGTTTGATGTACAAAATGTATAAAGAAATAAAGAAACTAGATGATAAAAAAAACAAAAAAAAAATCAGTTAAAAGTGGGGAACAGACTTGAACAGGAAATCTTCCACACAGGAAAACCAGATAGCTGAGAAATGCTTAAAGAAGTGTTTGGAATCCTTAGGTGTTGTGGGAATGCAAATGAAAACCACCTTGAGATTCCATTTTATAATCCATAATAGCAAACATCAGGGTTGCAGAGACAGTTCGTGCTGGGAAGGATGTAGAAAATGAGGAACACCCCATGATTGTTGGGATGAGTACACACTAATGAAGCTACTGTGGATATCAACATTGTGGTTCATCAGAAAACTGGGAAATCAGTCTACCTCAAGACTCAGCTATACCCCTTTTGGGCATATAAGCAAAGGATGCTCCATCCTACTACAAGGACTTATGTTCATCTATGTTCATAGAGGCTTTGCCCATACTGGACAGACTGGACAAGCCAGATTTTACAGAACTAAAGAATAGATAATGAAAATGTGAAACACTTGAACAAATGAATATTCCTCAACTCTTAGAAAAATGACAACACAAAATTTACAGGAAAATAAATGCAACTATAAAAAGAAAAATCAGCTTATGTGAAGTAACCCCGACCCAGAAACACAAGTAAGGTACGCAATGCGTTCCCTTACAAATGGATACTAGCTATTGTTGTTCTTCCTATAGGGTTGCAAACCCCTTCAGCACTTTCAGTTCTTTCTTTAACTCCTCCATTGGGGACCACGTGATCAGTCCAATGGTTGTGCAAGCATCCAACTCTGTATATGTCAGACTCTGTCAGAGCCTCTCGGGAGACAGCTATATCAGGCTCCTGACAGCATGCACTTCTTGGCATCCACAATAGTGTCTGCTTTTGGTGACTGTATACCAGATGGATCCCCAGGTGCGGCAGTCTCTGGATGGCCTTTCCTTCAGTCTCTGCACCACACTCCATATAACTCCCATGAGTATTTAGTTTCCATTTCTACGAAAAACCAAAGCACCCACACTTCCTTCTTCCTGAGCTTCATGTGGTCTGTGAATTGTATCTTGGGCATTAGGTGATTTTTGGTTAATATCCACTTATCAGTGAGTGCATTCCATGTGTGTGTGTGTTCTGTGATTGGGTTACCTCACTCAGGATGGTATTTTCTAGTTCCATCCATTTATGAGGTCCCATTTGTTGATTCTTGAGCAGAAGCCAGTGGTGTTCTCTTAGGAAATTTTTCCTTGTGCTCATGTGCCTCACTGTCTGTTCTATTAGTTTCAGTGTATCTGGTTTTATGTGGAGGTCCTTGTTCCACTTGGACTTGAGCTTTGTACAAGGAGATAAGAATGGGTCCATTTGCATTCTTCTACATGCTGACCACCTGTTGAACCAGCACCATTTGTTGAAAATGCTGTCTTTTTTCCATTGTATTGTTTAGCTCCTTTGTCAAAGATCAAGTGACTATAGGTGTGTGCATTCATTTCTGGAACATCAATTCTATTTCTTTGATCCTTCTGCCTGTCTCTCTACCAATATCATACAGTTTTTTATCAAAATTGCTCTGTAATACAGCTTGAGGACAAGAATGGTGATGCCTCCAGAAGTTCTTCTATTGCTGAGAATAATTTTCAATATCCTGGGTTTTATTTTTCATTTTTGTTTTTGTTTTATTCCAAATGAATTTTCAAATTGCTCTTTCTAACTCTATGAAGAATTGAGTCAGAATTTTGATGGGGATTGCATTGAATCTGTAAATTGCTTTCAACAAGATGGCCATTTTGACTATTTTAATCCTGCCAATCCATGACCATGGGAGATATTTCCATTTTCTGAGATCTTCTTTGATTTCTTTCTTCAGAGACTTGCTTGTTTAGAGTCACACCAAAGTATTTTATATAATTTGTGACTGTTGTGAGGGGTGTCATTTCCCTAATTTCTTTCTCAGCCTGTTTATCCTTTGAGTACAGGAAGGCTACTGACTTGTTTGAGTTAATTTTATATTCAGCCTCTTTGCTGATGTTGGTTATCAGTTGTAGGAGTTCTCTGGTGGAATTTTGGGGGTCACTTAAGTATATGGCCATATCATCTGCAAATAGTGATATTTTGACTTCTTCCTTGTCAAATTGTTTCCCTTTGACCTCCTTTTGATGTCTAATTGTTCTGGCTAGGACTTTGAGTACTATATAGAATAGGCAGGGAGAGACTGGGCAGGTAGCCTTGTCCAGTCACTGATTTTAGTGGGATTGCTTCAAGGTTCTCCCATTTAGTTTGATGTTGACTGGTTTGCTGTACTTTCTTTTTCCTATGTGTAGGTATGGGCCTTGAATTCCAAGACTTTTATCATGAAGACCTATTGGATTTTGTCAAATGCTTTCACAGCATGTAATAAAATGATCATGTGTTTTTTTGTTTGAGTTTGTTTGTGTAGGGGATCATGTTGATGGATTTCTGTATATTGAACTATCCCTGCATTCCTGGGATAACACCTACTTGATCATGATGGATGACTGTTTTGATGTGTTCTTGGATTTGGTTTGTGAGAATTTTATTGAGTCCTTTTAAATTTATATTCATAAGTGAAATTGATGTGAAATTTTCTTTCTCTGTTGGGTCTTTGTGTGAGGTAGAAGCATAATTGTGGTCTATAGAATGAATCCAGTAGTGTTCCTTTTGTGTCTACATTGTGGAATAGTTTGAAGAGAATTGGTATTCAGTCTTCTTTGAAGGTTTGGTGGAATTCTGCACTAATTCTGGTCCTGTTTATTTTTATTTTTTTAATTTTTTTAAAATTTTTTTTCTGTTTTAGTTGGGAGACTTTTAATGACTGCTTCTATTTCTTTAGGGATTATGGGGCTGTTTAGATGGTTTATCTGATCCTGATTTAACTTTGGAACCTGGTATCTGTCTAGAACATTGTCCATTTCTTCTAGATTTTCCAGTTTTGTTGAGTATAGACTTTTATGGTAGGATCTAATTACTTCTTTGGATTGGATTTCTTCGGTTTCTGTTGTTATATCTCCCTTTTTCATTTCTGATTTTGTTAATTTAGAATCTGTCTCTATGCTCTCTGGTTAGTCTGGCTAAGGGATCATCTTGTTGATTTTCTCAAAGAACCAGCTCCTGTTTGTTCTTTTTTTTTTTTTTTATTCTTTGTATAGTTCTTTTTATTTCTATTTGGTTGATTTCATCCCTGAGTTTGATTATTTCCTCCCATCTACTCCTCTTGGGTATATTTCTTTCCTTTTGTTCAAGAGCTTTCTGATGTGCTGTCAAGCTGCTATTGTATGCTCTCTCCAACTTCTTTCTGTAGGCACTCAGAGTTGTGAATTTCCTCTTAGCACTGCTTTCATTTAGTGTATCCAGTTTTATATAGAACTCCTTAATCCACGTGGACTCAAGTTCTTTGTAGAACAAAAAGGATGGCTCTACTTCCATTCTTCTTTATATTGACATCCAGTTATTGCAGCAGTCATTGCTGAAGATGCTTTCATTTTTCCATTGGATGCTGTAATTTAAAAATTTTAAGGCCTACTTTTAATGACGGTTGTTAAAATGCTTTAACCTCCCTTTTAGCCAACCACCTATGAGAAGTAGTAGAAAAGAAATGATATGGGGAAAGAAGACTTGTATAGAAATGGTTCTTTGGAGCAAATCCTCTCTGTTTTGTTCCGTTCACAGGTCAGCAGAGCTATATTGATCCACTCACAAACACTTCACAGATATAACGGCAGTTCAGTTCTGTAAAGTTGAAATATCAAACAAGAATTGGAAATAATGGCACTAGCAGAGCCAGCCAGGCTGAGACTTCTCACCAGTCAACATGCGGAACCAGGGCCAAAAGAAATGCCAGGAGTTGCTCTTGTTTGTGCATCTCTCAGGGAAGGGAAGATCAGTGAAGATGCAAGA